>CAJUYI010003835.1:0-19152 GCA_910591695.1 Galerucella pusilla | reverse complement strand
TATCTATATCTATCTATATCTATCTATATCTATCTATATCTATCTATTCACTCCAAATTGCTTCCGCCTGAGTCCTTGTAAGTTCTCACAGAAGCAGAGTATGTGATGTGAGTGGGTGTTTCATCATAGAGTTCCCATTTTCGGCTCATAGGTTCACCAACTTTGCCCATCCTGTGCAGATGCTCCCTCAGGGTACAATGTCCAGTCACCAGGTCGGTAACTGTCTTCAAATTTCTCTTACCCAGTTTCAACAGCCTGGACGAGAGTTCCTTGTCTAACTTATTCAATAGACTCTTAGTATGAGGTGTCCTTGTGTCAGCCTTCATTTGAGTTGGTGTTCCTTAACAAGCTAGTTTCGGACTTCCCCTCTTATGTAATCCTTTGTGATTCCACAAAACGGTTTCGGACCTGTGAAGGCTATTTTAGAGCCTTCTTTAGCTAGCTGGTCTGCCATTTCATTCCCTGCAATACTCTCATGTGCCGGCACCCATATTGGAGACACTTTGTTGTCTCTTGACAGCATGTTAAGGGATTCCTTAAGGTTATTTACTAGTTTAAACCCAGTTGATGGATTGCTGATAGATTTAAGCAAAGCTTGGCTGTCAGTGAAAATTTTAATTTTTTGTCCGGTATATCCTCTTCTGATGTTTTCATCAATGCAGGGTATAGCAGCAATTGCCTCTGCTTGAAACACGGTTGTATATCGACCAAGGCTAAGAGCATTTCAAGGGAAACTACCCCACATAATGAGGGGTTGAACTTAACAAAAATATGATGTTTTTTCTCAATGTTGATAGTTAGTGACGGACAAAATCATAATGGGAAATCAATTATTTTCACAGTTTTTATTCTCACAAGGATTTTACGAATAGAAAATTCATAAATAAGTAGTAAATGGGATCCAAATACCATTACCAGACTTGGAAAGAATGCCATTGAATGGTATACAAACGGCTCAAAAGCAATAGAAGGAACTGGGATAAGAGTGTTCGGGCCTGGAAATCACTCTGGAAGCTTGGGAAAAACCCCAAGTATCTTTCAAGCGGAAATCCATGCCATAAGAAAGTGCGCCCAGTTCAATATTGATAAAGGATACAGAAGACAAAGGATTATCATAATGTCGGATAGTAAAGCAGCCATTAAGGCACTGAGCTCTTGTGTAATCAGTTCTAAAATAGTGTGGGAATGCCAAGACAAACTCAATGAACCAGTTGTGAACAACATAGTCACCTTACTATGGATTTCAGGACACACTGGAATGAAAGGAAATGAAATAGCAGATGAACTAGCAAAGAGGGGGACTGAAATACCATTCTGGGGACCTGAATCCTTTTGCGGAATCAGTCCCAATGTAATATTGGAAGAAATAAGTAAAGCCGAGAAAAAGAGAAGATCTGACCATTGGAAAGATCTAGTAGGGCTTGTAGAAACAAATACTCTTCTGGGTGACTACAACCTGCTGAGATCAAAATAATGCATAAGTCAAAGTAAAACTGCGCTAGGAGTTTTAACAGGGATCCTAACGGGACAATGTCGCCTGAATGGACACCTGGAAAAGCTCAAAATAGTGGAGGAAGAAGAATGCAGATTTTGTGGAATGGAAGAAGAAACCTCCATCCACATACTTTCCAACTGCACAGCACTTCAGCACTTCTCCTAGAGCACAGCACCTAGGAGATTACTGGATAGGAGAGAAACATTTGCCTGCAGACATCCTAAAATTCCTACGGGGAAATAGGACTAAAGGAACTACTAGTTTCTGAGACTCTCCTTAGAAACTAAGTAGAAATAAGGGGGCACAATAGATCTCATAAGTCAAGCATTGTCACCAACGAAGGTCTTTTTATACAAAAAAGTAAGTAAATTTTTCCTTTGAGGTTTTAGAATTCGTTGGGTGTATAGCAAGACAACATTAGGGGCATTTAACTATTTAAACCAGATCAGTTAAACGGGTTAAGTACTATAAACGGTGCATATGTCCATAATAGTTGCGAAAATGCAAGGCACGAACGTAGCGAGTGCCTTTTTCGCAACGAGTGGGCAAAAGTACTTCACGCACAAGTGTCATACAAAACTTTATCTGCGACCACATCAAGAAAAAATGTGCTCTGAATGTGTTAAAAAACATAAAAATAAACTTTCTATAAACAAATATATACACAACGAATTCTAATTTCAGGTGCTGTGCAATTCGAAAAAATGCATTCTTCTCGAGGTTCTTCCATTCAAAATAAATGTAATTAAAATTTTAAATATGACAGAAAATATTTTTCACTATATATGACACTTCTGTCAAATTTACTGACAGAACAAAAGTTTATACAACAAACGACTAAATTCAAGGCAACTAGATACTAATTACGTAGCTAAAAATTAGTGTTTAAATGAAAACCCCATTTAAAAAGCATTGGTTATTTACGCACGCTTTTGGGTGTTGTAATGAAAGTCTGATCTAAAAAGCGTTGTTCATTTACGCACGCTTTTTAACGTATGGATAATGTTTTTTTGGTTCGTAAATGCCTAATTTTGAAGTTGGTCGTAGATAAAAGTTTTGTGCTTCGGCGACTGTAATATAGTAAAATCGATTTTATATTGTTAAATTTTATTTACAGCCAATCCAAATGTAATCCGCTTATAATACGAATATACCGAAATATCTTTCCGTTGCTACACGTGATTATAATAGAAGGTCACGTATCAATGTCAAAACCGATTGAGAAAACTCATTTTGTTTTTCTCTCCGAAATGTCATTTATTTAATATTTTTTCCGTCGTTTCCACATATTCTAAAAACCCATATGAGTACTATCAACCTGTCAATTTAATTTAGTTAACAGACACAAGACGTGTGGAGTATACCTTCATCGATTCACGAAAACTTATTTCCTGTAACATGTGTTGTCTCTTAATTTCCGATTTACGAAAATTGACAAGTACAAGGCTGCGGCAAGTGGAAAAAAATTAGTTGAATTTTAACCAGGGTCACTTTTTTGTCGAATTCGGCCACCTGTTGTACTGTTTAACATTTTTATCAAAATAAATACTAGTTTCCAAGTTTTCAACGAGAAAATAGTGCTCCAGATGTGACACATGTCTTTTGGGAAAATTTCCGTCCGTTTTTCAATAAATATTTCAGTCTTAGTTATGAAGGTTTTTATAGTTTACACAGGGACGTATTAACCCTATGGGTTTTTGCCTTTTGGTATTTTATTTATGCCATCAGTTACGAAATGCCTAATTTTGTGTAACGCGTGAGATTTTTGCAGAACGAACGAAGTGAGTTTCGCAAAACCTCACAAGTTACACAAAATTTCATTTCGTAACGTATTGCATACAAGATTTTTTCTAATTTTGAAGAAAGTAATGAAAATATAAAATTTAATATAATTGATAAAAATTTGGAAAACATAAATTAAGTTTGTTGCTGTTACTTTATGTTAGTTGTCAGCACAGTTGTCAGTTTGACATTTTGTAAAAAAGTCTAGACGGAAGGTTTTTAGCGAGATTGATATATTTTTAGTTTTATTTTTAAAAAATGAGTGATTCAAGTTCTGAAGAGCTACCAAGCGATATTGAAGAGGCAGCAGGTAATGCTCTATTATCAGTAATTCCCAAAAAGTCAAAGGCAATTTATGATTTGGCATACGAAAAATTTGTTACGAGGTGTGATGAGAAGAAAATTAAACATGTTAATGAGAAAGTTTTACTTGCATAATTTGAGGGTAAGAAAGATCTAAAAGTTTCCACATTATGGACACTTTACTTAATGTTAAGGTCTAAACTAAATCTGAAAAGGAATAATGATATTAAAAAATATACAAATTTGGTAGCATATATTAAAAGGCAAGCGGACGGGTACAGTGCTAAAAAGTCAAAAGTTTGTATTTGCCAAATTTTAGTGGAAGCTGTTGACAAAGAATGATTAATGACTAAGGTTGCAATGATAATTGGAATGGCAGGAGCATGCAGAAAAGCAGAATTAACATTTCTTCCAGTTGAAAATGTTATAGACGAAGGAAGCCATTTTCGTGTTGATATCCCACCTTCAAAAACAAAAGTTATACGGCAGTTTGCAATTACCACTGGAGACATTGAAAATACGAATCTTGTTGAAATATTAAGAAAATATATTAAGTTGCGTCCCCAGGTACTTAAACACAACAGATTTTGAATTTGAATTTTGAATAATAAAAAACTTATAGCGCAAGAAATATTTGGTGAAACATCTAATGCAATGTCCGCCGCTTCCCAAATGGGAATTAATTTGAATAATTGCAATAATTGTGTTATCAATATTTATAATAATCAATTAATTTATAATTTATGTTTTTAACTTGTATTATAACAGTTCAATAAATAGAATAATTCTTTTTGTCACTAATTTTGAAATACATTTTTCGTCACCAATTGCATGAAATTTTACTTTATGCAACTAGTTACAAAAAGTAAGACGTTTCATAATGTCAATCAGTTTTAAAAAGCGTCACTTTATATGTCAAAATTAGAAAAAATATATTAGTACTTCTAATTATTTAAAAAAAATTTTAAACCGATTATTTCAGGAGAAAATTGTAGATTAAGAATTCCTAAATGTTTGCAACTTTTACTACAGATACGTCACAAACCTAAAGATGAAGTTAGCCACTTTCTGATTATATGTTTCATCAACTAACAGCCAGTTACACAAAGGCCATTCGAATTTGAATATTTAATCATATTATATGAGTGTTTTGTTAATTTCTTTTATAGTTCATAAGAAATATTATAAAAAATAAAAGCATTGTGTTAATATTTTCAGTAGTAATACCCCTAGGGACTTGATAATACCGAGATAATTTTGTCATAGAGAATGCTGAGAGCGTGTTGCTTGATAATAGCTCAAGGCCGCAGGCCGAGGGCTATTAATTATGTTTGAGCAACACGCTTGAAGGATTCTCTACGACAACATTTTGAGTATTTATCAAGACCCGAGGAGTATTCGATAAGATAATTTTTTACTTTGTAGCTTTCAAAAAATTGATTGCCAATCTGAAGTTTAATAATTTTCAATAAAAACTTTATCAATTTTAATAAAATAGTATTTATTTTTATTTAAAACTACAGTTGTGAAAAGTACAATTGGTGAATTAATTGAATCGTTAGATGCAATACCTAATCCTCGCGACATTTTTAATCCAGTTGTCAGTTTGACGTTCAACTAATAAAAAGTAAACACCAAACTGAAAACACCACATGTAGGGTATTATCGCTGTAATACAGCGGTGATTGGATGAAATTTGACACATGACTTGAAATTAAGTAATTTTATTGGTTACTATATTCAGTAAAAAATTATCGATAATAATACAACAAGTGTGCTAATGATTATCAAAATACAAATTTCTTCGATTTTGAGAAACAAATTGTTGTTTGGAAACAGCACAGATAGGAAAATTGCATGTATCCAATCAGGTGCCGAAATACAAAATCGAAAACATGGTGTTTTCAGATATCAATCCTCATATTTAAACCAATCGAAGGCGCGTATTTTGTATTGAGTGAAATAATCAAGTTAAGTTCAATTAGTTTTTCTCCACAAGTTAGAATATTGTCAAAATATACATCTTATTTTCAAGCAAGCCAGTGAGAGCGAATTGACAGATGCTTTTCCAAAAAAACTACGTTTTGTGTCGACAAAATCATGGGAAACACAAAAAGTTGCAAAACATTATCAATTCAAAAGGAGAAATTGGTTGAAATGGTGTTCTATTATTTTTAAGTTTTATATTCAATTTTGTCGATTGGTTTAAATGAAAATCATAATTATATTTTCTTTAACAATCTGTAAATTAGTTTTCTATTTAGCGACAAGGGCGCCTGGAGTAAGGTGGAGGGCTGTCGACTCCATGAGGTTACGCCACTGCGTATACTCAAAAATACTGAAAAATTAAAATCTGCTTCAACATTCATAACAATTCCTACGTTTGAAACAGTTCAACACAATCTCTGGTTTTACTGCTCTTTTTAGGTCAACTTAAATAATTTTTGTCGTTTTTTAATAACGGATTTTTGTTTAATCCGAATGGTGTCAAGTGTATGAAATATTAATAGAATGGAATTATTATTACTTCATGATCCATCACCAATTAAAAATCTTGATAAATTTGTATTGCAGCTAAAATAATATTTTTGTTTGTCTTCAAAAGTTAACGTTAAAAATTTTTTTTTGAAATCTCCATTTCCAAATATAAAAGTGAAATTTGTTATTTTCTAGTTGAGTTCATTACCCTTGTTTACAAAATAACGAACGCCATAGATTTTGGCCGTTCTTGAATTGAAAAGTTTTGGCAGAATTTTTTCCCCAAGGACAGTTGGAATATTTTGGTTTCCATTTCATAATATTAAAATTTTACCACTTATCAGTATTTTTGAAATAACCAATTAATTTATGTGAATTATCAATGAGGAATTTACCATGCATGGAAAACAATAATAAACAAAACATTTTACAGTTCGGTGAAATGTTAAATAATCATTTTATAGACGACACATCAAAAATTAAGGAAATTTACAGCAATAAATATTGACATGCAGTAGTATTGCTATAATCGGTATTAGAATTCACTAATTAGCATTTGATTGGAGTTAAATAGTAAGCGATTAAGCAAACCTATATAATATACAGGGTGCTTCATTCACAACGGGAAATACTTTAACTACGAAAGAAGGTTCTAAAGGAGACTTCATGTGTCCGGATTACAAAGGATTACATAAAAGGGGAAATCGGAAACTGGCTAGTAAAGGAATACCAACTAAAATGGAGGTTTACACAAGGACACCTCCAAACAAAGAGTTTGGATAAGGTAGACAAGGAACTCTCGTCCAGGCTGTTGAAACTGGGTAGGAGACATTTGGTGACTGGACACTGCAACCTGAGGAGGCATCTGCACAAAATGGGCAAAGTTAGTGAGTAAAACTGGTGGCCTGCATAGAAGATACGAAGCTTCTGAAATAGAATAAGATAACATGGGTAATGGTACAAATATTCAATCAAGTGTCTGCTTCCTATCTTCGTTGGGATCGATTAAAACATTTTTTTGTACTCGTGAAAATCGTTTTTTGAGTCAGTCTTGGAAGACTGATAAAAGGAATTGTTTTCGACATTTTGCATGCTTTAAGATGATTTTTAAAAAGCGTGACAGTCTGTGGAATTGCATCGAAACGTGCAATTTCATAAATAATATTGTTTATAGTCCATTGTTACTCAATTAGCAATAAATTGCAGAGACATTGTTTTACTATTAAATAATCATTTATAACGCTTACGAAAAATTTTATATAATTTTTTTAAATAATTGCAGAAATACTGGTTCCAATTTATAATTTTAATAACTTCTTGTTAATTCGATGATTTCTTGTTGTTTGGGAACTCATTGTCTTGGTAGAAAACCATTCGTCGTTGTGGTTTTTTTTTAACTAAACCTAGATCAATTTGATAATTTATATTTGTTAACAGGCGCCAACTATGTTGTTTTATGCAGCAATTAAAAAACAACACTCGTAATATTGAACTAACTCCAATCTTTTTTAAATAGTTACCACATTATTTTATTTGATTCATCAAAATAGTTATGAGTATTGGTAATAACTCTTCTTTATTCGTCTTCTGCTTCTTCTTCTCGATCTGCCTTTTCAGGTGTCGGAGGAGGATTCCGGTTCCTCTTGTACTGAATGTTTCCACTATTTCCTGTCTCTTGCTAATCTTTCCATTCCATCTTTCCTTTCTTATCTCCCATCTCCTTTATTTGTTTTATCCACTTTCTTCTCGGTCTACCCCTTCTTCTGAGTGAAGTAGGTACTTCTTTATTTTTCTTATCATTTGTTCTTGTTCTGTTATTTGCCTTATCCCTTCTTTTCTACATTTGTCTCACTTTTTTTTTCCTGCTATTCTTCTTAGGTGCTTCATCTCAATTGTATTGTGTGTTCGTTGTGTTGTAGTAGTTTCATTCTTCTTCACTTCCATATGAATATCTCTATGTATTGTATTGTTTTAATTAGTGTGTAGTATACAGTCTCGTTAATTTATTTTTGTTACTTCTGCTTCTTCCCATCTTCTATCAATATAGTTTCCATATATTCATACATCGTTATTCTTTCCAGTGTCTCATCTTCGCATTTTATTTCACTAGTAATTTGATACTGTTGTTTACAATTTATAATCATCTTTTTAATTTTACTAGTATTCACTTCCATTTTCATGTTTTCTATTTCTTCACTAGCTTCTACATCTTATTTATGGTATTTGCTATCAATACCACATCATCTGTAAGTAGTGAGTTAATTTTTACTGGTTCCAGATTTTTGTAGACAATTTTAATGTTCAACTACTCACTTTTGCTTTTTTCATTAAAATATTTTCAGATTTCATTCTTGATATTGTACTTTAGCCTTCATATTCTCGTATTTGCTTGTATAGCCTCTATTTAATATTATCAAACTCTGGACATTTTGTTTACGGCAGTAAGAAACACATTAAGGAAGAATCAGGTGCATAAAATAAGTTTGTTATTCCATCACAATATAGGAAGTATCAATTTATAACAAATATTTCATATCATTTATTGTAGCCGTCTATAAGAAACAGTAATCAGTTTGTAATTAGTTTTCTTCGCAGTTCTAATTGTCCATTGTGTACTTATTTATTTCCTAGTTACATCTGAGACTGGTGACGTTTTAAGGTCTAAATTTTAATGAGAATGCTGCGCAAAATGTTTCCTAGTTTTACAAGACCTTGTACGTACTATATTTATATCGCAAATACCAACCAAAACTAATGTCATTCATTTTTTCAATATCGGAATTGCTTTAGTCTGAAATAAAATCGAGTTTAATAATAAAATATACTGTATAGTTCGATATTTCTTGTTTTTTATCCATTGAGTTTAATATTTCTTGTTTTTTTTGTTTTTTTATTTATTGAGTTTAATATTTCTTGTTTTTTTTTGTTTTTTTATCCATTGAGTCTAATATTTATTGTTTTTTTTCTATTTATTTATCCATTTTGTGTTTAAACTTGATGTATTTTTGTTGTATGTTGTCAGTTTTTTTAAATTATTTTATAAAGTATGACAGATGCAGTTATTAAACTTCATAAAGAAGCAGTGAGAATAAATAATAGCTAAACGAAGTACACGACCTGCAATAAAAAAAATCTAATACAACACAAAGTATATCACAATAGGAAAATACAACTTTGAGAAAATTATACATTTCAAATACCTTAGAGTGATAGTCAACGGGGCAAACGAAAGAAGTGAAGAAATCTCAGAGTGCTTGCAGGCAATAGAATAGAGCTACAAAAGTATTAGTAAAAATACCAAGCTATAAATATACAAAGCCTCCATTAGGCCAATAATTACATTCAGAAGTAAAACAATGTGCCTAACAAAGAAAGACTACGGTTTTGTGAAGAAAAAAAATTGAGAAAGATATTGGACCATAGAAATATTCAAGACAATGATTTTAGACCACTAATGAATTTGGAATTGAAAGATGCTATCGAGGGAGATATAGATATACATAAAGTCTTTAAAGACTTTAAAAAACCAATAATAACTTTCTGGAACTGTCATGGCTATGGAAACCTATTCAATTTGTCGGAATCGGACACTGGGTTTGATATTCTCTGTCTAAGTGAAACATGGCTTACCAACGATTTAACCAATGTACCAAATTTTTTAAATAATTTCAAATACATTTATTCAAGGGCGACAAAGGTGAAATCGTTGGGAAGACCCAGTGGTGGATTGTGTATTTTTTACAGAGATTACTTTTCTGTGACCACTTTACATAATTCTCCTCATTATATTATTTGTTTAATTTCTGCAGGTTATTATAAATTTATTTTGTGTCATGTTTACTTAAAACCTTCTCTGCATTTGGCACAGATTTTTGACACCTTACAAGTTTTACTAGCTGAACTTTCTGATACTTATGTTGACACTATGTTTATATTCGGTGGGGACTTTAATTGCAGGATTTCAGATCAAGGCATTGTCCCCGATGAAATGATAGAAAACGCAAATTCATTTAGTAATAGGCTAAGCTTAGACACTATATTTGATTCTAGAGGTAGACAATTAATTGAATTTATGTATGAGAATTCATTTTCAATTATTAATGGTAGAACTACACTTGACAGACCTGGTAAATTTACGTATGTAAGCAAACTGGGCAATAGTGTGGTTGACATGGTCTGGGTCAATAATATTTTCCTTTCTGATGTAAACAATTTCTTTGTTGGAGAAGATGATTTTTTATCTGACCACTTTCCTGTAAATTTAGTACTCAGTTATGGTGTTACATCATCATATTTAGATAGCAATAAAATAAGAAATAATAACCAAAAGCATAAGAAATTAAGCTGGAAAAACCATTTATCCTTAAGTTACAAATTAACAATGAATCAATCAAACAGAGCCTATTTTATCTCTAATCCAGAGGAGTCATTTGTCAATTTTTGTGAAGCCATAAAGGAAACAGCTACTGACTTAAGCCTCTATACATTGGATAGTTCCACATCGCTAAGTAGAAAAAAGCATACTAATAAACCATGGTTCGATGTCTCATGTATTAATTTGAAAAATAAGATGAAGAAAGCTTTGAAAAATTGTAGAAGCGAAAATTTTTCTCAAAATACGAAACAAGCATACATGAATTTAAAAGCAGAATACAAAAGTACTATTCAATTGCGGCGAAAAGAATATGAAGCCGAAATTATTATGAAACTATCCAACTTGAATAATCCCAAGGAATTCTGGCAAACAATCAAACAGTTCCGTAACACATACAATCGCAAAGCTCTTCCAGTGCATATTTGGGAAAATTTTTATCAAAACATATATCCCCCTAGAACAACGATGATTCTTAGTTTTCAGGATGTCACTCACCCCTTTTTGGATACTCCTTTCGACACAAATGAGATTTATAAAGTAATCAATAAATGTAAAAATAACAAGTCTCCTGGATGCGATGGAATATCTTACGAGTTTTTTAAAAATCTTCCAAATAACTGGATTATTTATTTAACATCCTTATTCAATTCAATATTCGATTCTGCTATTATTCCGAAATCTTGGTCTAACATTTTATTAACTATGTTGCATAAGGGATGCTCGACAGATGATCCTGGAAACTACAGAGGATTAGCTCTGGTTAACTGTTGCGCTAAAATATTCACTTCCCTTATTCTAAACAGACTGTCACAATGGACAGATGAATGTAATATTCTGCCAGAGTGTCAAGCTGGCTTTCGTTCAGGCCGAGGCTGTCAAGATAATGTTTTTACCTTGAGCAGTGTCATAAATTTTCATATAAGGCATAAAAAACGGAAACTGTTTGCAATTTTCGTTGATTTCAGAAGAGCCTGCGACTCGGTGGATCATGCGGATTTGTGGAAGAAATTATTTCAACTGGGAATATCAACAAAAATTCTCCGTGTGATAAAAATGCTTTACCTGCATGCAACTGTGCAAATAAAGGGTTCTGATGGCTTAACTAAATCGTTTGAAGTGACTACAGGCGTTTTACAAGGAGAACCTTTAAGCCCCTTATTGTTTGCACTGTTTATAGCTGATTTTGAAACCTTTTTTTACGACAAAGGCGCGCAAGGTATAAATATTGATGACCAAAATGATGTATTGTCACTAATGTACGCTGACGACCTTGTCATTTTGGCACACTCTGAGATTGATGTTGTGAAAAAGTTGAAAATTTTGGAAAAATATACCAGTGCTAATAAATTAACTGTCAATTTACAGAAGACAAAAATTATGCAATTTTCTAGAGGAGGTTTCCGGAAACCTAACTTTGATTTTTATTTCAACAACCAATTGATTCCTACAACCAATAAATATTCATATTTAGGTGTAGTCTTCACTTCATCAGGTCTATTTAATGAAATGGCCCAATCAAGTGTCAACAAAGGTAAGCAGGCAATAGGTTCTCTTTTACCCATAATGGCTAAAACAAAAATTGATACTTGGCAACCTAGAATCAAATTGTTGGAGTCACTCGCCCTCAGTGTCATGTTTAATTGTATTTCTGTTTGGGGAGTGAGGTATTTGGATATTTTAGAAAGAGTTCAGCTATATTTCCTGAAAAGAGTTCTTTTAGTTCCTATCAATACTCCAGATGCTATAATCCGTTTAGAGACTGGAAGAGTCAAGTTTGCATTTAATATTTTTAAAATGTCTCTCAACTGGATACACAAAATACTAACAATGGATAATCATCGCTATCCTAAGCTCTGTTTTAAACAACAACTGCGTTTGGCCAACTCTACAGATATGAAGTATAACTGGATAGTTCAGTTGAAAAAGTTCTTTGTTGATATTGACTGTGACCATATATGGAACAATTTGAATCATCCTTCTTTTATATCGCAGAGGAAAGATTTGTTGTCGAAATATTATACATATTTACATGTATCAGATGTCAGTGTTGCGTCTCGATATTCTTTCATGTATTTGTATTCTTCTTTTCCTACCACCTGTGAACCAAGCACGTACCTGGCTTTAAAATTACCCATCCAGGCTACCCGCACTCTTGCTCAATTGCGTATGTCTAACCATTTTAAAATTAAATTTACATTAAATGGTATTGGATACATTATTGACCCTGAATTGGATTGTACTGTTTGTAATATTCATGAAAAGGAAACTATTTTCCACTTACTGTTTGATTGTCCGATTTATACAACAATGAAACGGAATATCCCTTGCCTTGAAAATGTGAACTCACTGCTTCATGCCTTAAATAAAATCACAATTTTTGAGGCTAGGAAAATTGCGGAATACATTTGGAATATATTGAAATTACGCCAATTTGTCTTAAATGAATAATGTTTTGTATGTAGTTGTTAAGATTCGCTTAACCTTTCCCATTTTAAAAATACTTTTTTATATAGAATTATATTGTACCTTGCTGTAACATTGTTTCAGTAGCAATAAAATCATTATTATTATTATTATTATTATTATTATTATTATATACCTAAAGTCTCAAAGAATATGATGGTACGGACATGTAAACAGGTTAGAATCAGACGAATCAATTAAGAGGGTGAGCAACCGGAGACCAGCAGAAACCAGACTAGGGGACAGACCAAAAATAAGATGGGAAGACCAAATTATCACTGATTAACGAGCGATGGAAATACAGGGCTGGGTTGAAACGAACAAGAATATATAAAACGATGGAAAAGAATGAAAGAGCTCCATTTGAGCGGCTACAATTCTGTTGGGAATGTATAACCTTTCTCACATACGTAAACAATGGACAATAAAAAAAATAATTGGGGTATTTCTCAGACTAAATCTATCCAAACATTTCTTAAATCAACATTGTTTACCGGTCCCACTGGATTCTGTAGACAAGAAATATTTATCTCACGAATATGTCACACCAAACTTACACACAGATATTTAACGTCTAAGCTGCCACATAAACTATGAAACACATCCTCGTTGAATACTCCAAACTCAATTCAGGAATACAACATAATCTCGAATCCCAGATGCACGACATCCTGTGGGACCCGAACGAGATCGCTCTTGCATAAGTGGCAATAGTTGCCGGGTAGATTAATGTAAATGAAACAAAAAGTTTCTCGTTGCCGAAGCTTCTCAATTGGAGTGAATTTTGACGTTCGAAATGAAATAATGTTTATTAGGTGTGTTTTTGAAGAATTCGCGCCAGACGACCTTCTAAAGAGTTTACTTAACCCACTATCAATTCACGAAAGGAAAATACATCAGATGCATATTCAAAATAAATATGTGTTATTTTACCCTTGCCGTGTAATTTTTTTGTATCGTCTCATTGAAATAAATATTGGCAGCACTTTCGGGACACATTGATTGACAAATTGGAACAATATTTGACAAAAAAACCGTGTCCTTCGAAAAATGATGTATTTTTATTAATACATTCAAACAGGAATTGTATGTGTCGGTGTTTGTAAACATTTGCGAATCTTGATATGTTTCTTACATTTTTTTTTTCAAGAAGCTAAATATACTGTTTGACGCAAAAGGTACAGGTCAATGGACAGCAAAAAACTATTTTAATTTCGAAAAAAAAAGAAAATGTTTAAAAATTTACAAGCACGCTATTATAATTGATCAAAGTGACCATTGACAATACAAAGCCGACAATACAACCTTTGCACTGGGGTCGAGAGTAAAAGTCAATAAATTTTTTTTTTCATTGGTGAAGCATTTTACCCAAACTTTTGTCTGCGTTGAAAGAACTAGGCATTAATGATAAATTAAGAAGGTTAATCAAGATGACTATGGAAAACTCAAGAGCTACGATAAAAACACAAAGAGGAGAAACTGAGGAAATAAACATAAATAAGGGTGTAAGACAAGGTGATTCGCTATCTGCAACATTATTTAACCTTGAACCTTGAATATGCAATAAGACGAATACAAAAAAGCAATCTCAGGACGAGCGGAAGACAGATAATTGCTTATGCGGACGATATAGTAATCATATCAAAGACAAGAGAGATTCTGGAAAACACAATAAGGGAAATCACAAGTGAAGGAAATAGAATGGGATTAGAAATATATATATTTATATAAAAACCCTTTTTATACCCGAAGGTGTAAGGGTAGAGGTATCTATATCTGTATGTTTTGTTCATAGATAAAATTAGTCCATTTCTTCTTATTTTTGCCATCTTTTTCGCTTCTTCCCATTTTATATTTCTTCTTTCCAGTATTTCTGCAACTTCTTGGTTCTAAGTTTTCTTAGGTCTTCCTCTCTTCCGTTTTGTATTTACTCGGGCTTCCCACACATCTCTGACTGGTCTGTTGCTCATTCTTGTTAGGTGTCCGAACCACTTAAGCTTTTGTTTATCTAATACTTCGAGTATTGGTTCTACTTCCAGTTCCTTTCTCACATCCTCGTTTCTTATCCGATCTCTTCGTGTTATAACCTTCACTCTCCGCAAATATTTCATTTCCATTGCTTGGACTCGACTTTTTGACTTCTGTGACAGTATCCAGCTTAGAAATAAATGCAGATAAAACAAAAATAATGATTTTTGGTAAAATAAATCAAACCAATGCAATAAATATCGGAGATTGAAAAAGTGTATGTAACAAACACTGTAAACAGGAAAAAGGAAATAGAAGAAATAATCATTAATGCAAATAGGGCTTACCATGACAATAAAAAACTTTTAAAAAGCAAATTACTCTCAAGACAAACCAAAATCAATATTTATAAAGTGCTAATAAGACCCGTCATGCTGTATGCTGCTGAAACAATGACACTGACTAAAAAGGAAGACTTGAGAATAATAGAAAGAAAGATAATGAGAACAATATTGGGACCAATCAAATTGAGAGATAACGAGTACAGACAAAAAATGAACTATTAAATTGAGCAAGAACTGGAAGGAGAGGACATAGTAAGGAAAATAAAAAGGCAAGGAATGAAATGGCTGGGACACATATATAGAGCAGAAGAACAAGAAATAACACTGCAAATGAAACAATGGGATCCTGGTGGAAGAAAACGTAGGGGTAGACCTAGAATAAAATGGCTGGAACAGGTGAAGGGGGATATGACAAGAGCCGGAATTGGAGGAAAGGACAAAGTTAAGGATAGGAAAGTATGGAGACCATTGACAGAGAAAGTCTAAAAGGAAAAACGGGGATTGATCCACCCCAAAAAAATGGATCTAGAAAGCGTGAAGCGGCGAAACCCCAGTAGGGGTATCAAGCTATTATATATATATTCTACCTATTTAAATCACGCCTCAGCGTGTTTAAATCGAACTTTAAAACACACGCGTGTTTTAAGGTTACCGTGGCAACATCAACAACTCGTGAAACGAAGTCTAAATCTATGGTCTAAATCATGTCTAAATGACAATTTTTTTATTATTGATCTGACAGGAGCAGTTTGTAAGTTCAAAACTTTTTTCAAATCTTACGAAATGGTATTTAAACTAATACTATTGTCATTTACAGAACTCATCAAAATACAAATTAGTTTATGTTTTTCTCATTTCCATGACAACGCAAGGTATACATCAAATTCAACCATTTGACATTTAGTTCTTATTTCCATCTATGATTTCCATTTCTTGTTGTTGGAGTAGTAATATAATTATATAATATATAATAATTACAAAGTGCACCAATAAAAAAAAATTGCGTATTCGTGGATAACTGTTGTTTAAAACACTTGCTCTATTTCACGCGTATTTTAAAGACCTTAATATCCACTTATACTTTAATATACTATTTACAACGTTGATATTGAAAAAATGAAGTCTTTTCATATATCGTAATATCTCTATATTTGGTAAAGTTAAGTTATTTAGAGAAATCGATTTTAAACATTGTATTCGATCATCAGAAAAAAGTTACATGTCAGCTTCACTTATTGACCGAGAGATGGCAAATTGTCGCTAAACTGAATTTGGTATTTTTACACAGCACCTATTGAGAAGATGGTGTTTGGAGTTATGTTATCTCAGTTTAGCTGCGACTTTCTTGAAGAGCACCTCGTAAATTTTCTGAAAAAAGGTTACATTTCGATTTGTCTTGAGGCAAAAAACACTTTCCGTTCATAAATAGTGATGCATTTAGTTTGCCATGCCAATTGGCAAATCGCGGCATAATGTGGACGCGACCGTTGGCACTTACCAATAAGCCAGTGAAAATCGCTGAAGTGTAGGACACTGGGGACGTGCCAACTACTGGCCTCTCGCGGTTTGAGTTGTGATTCAGACTATCTGCCAGTTAGCACGTGCTTTCAAATGGACTGGATGAAAGAGAATGTTATTAATTTGATAAATATATCCCGGGAGCGATCTGTTTTATGGAGTGAATGCCAACACATATAATAGACGTTTTTACAGTCGCTGGCTTTGTCAATTGGCATTGCCAACGGCAAATCGCGGCATAGTGTAGACGCGCCTTAATCGACATCTTGCATAAGTAAGGGATTAGTTTAATTTTATAGCACTTCAAATTCTTTCCATATGTTTTTTAAATTATTCCTAAAAATATCCTGTATTAATTGTTAATAAATGTTTTTTTAATGTCAAAAAATATCAAATATTTCATTCCTGTTGAGAATAATAATAATAGTAATACTTTACTGATAGATATGTGTCTGGAAAATTGATATTTGCTGTCAATCGGGGAAAAAATATAGTCGGAGACAAAATAAAATAATTTTTGAATAGAAGCTAGAACAGTACCGAAACGTCGCCATGTTATAGATAATGGATTTAAAATCAGAAGGGAGTTGATAAACGTCTAAAAAATTATGTTTCGGTCGATTTTGAGTGTTTTTTTGAGTATTTTCCACAAGGTCGGTATTTCATAACATCTGCTTTGTAAATTTTCTAACAAGTGATACACACGTCTGTGGAACAATAGAAAACCAAACAAATAGTAAAAAAAACGATAGTAATCTAATTGGTATCTACCATAATGACAACATTTAACAAAAATTAAGGTCAAGATTTTTCTCGTTTTGGATAGTCTTTAACTACTTCATTTCAGATAAGGAATGTAGCTCATCTTTAAAAATAATCTCATTTTCATTATAACCTTTGCATGAATATCTGGGAGGATGAATAATTATAATGTTAGTTAAAATAGAAAGGAATCCGATTAATTCAAATAAAAAAAAATAGTTGCTCAATCAACAAATTGTTGTGTACTGTAATAACTCGTTTCTAATTTCTTTATTTACTCGTTAGTTATTGATCGAAGAGAAAAACAAAGTTTACATTGAGTAATATATATTAATAGTTAAATTTCCATTGATATTACTTGGTTTTTATAGTTGTGGTAGGTTTATGCATCGGTTTATTTTAATTCTAGTAATAAAAACCCGTGTTGTCAGTAAAATACAGTTTTTCTTGTTTACACAAAGATTACTAAATTTGGGTATTAAACTTGTGGTCAGAATAATTTTTAACTGTCTAGAACATTCTATCTGAATATATGTTGATAAAGTTTTCAATTTTCTATCGTTTGTAGCAATCAAAAAATAAAAAATAATTTAAAATTTTTTTTTTTGATTGCAGCTACAATAAATAAAACATAAATATATGGACCAGTATTCTTGAATGAGTGAAGTGAATACTGATGTGAACGGTCTCTTCATGTTTTGACAAAAAAAAACGTATTCTCCAGCAATCAGTGTCCTCCACCGATAAGAGTAAAATTTACTGTATTTTGACAGTTTACTAAGCAAACGCCGAATGTTACTTTTAAAAAAGAAGAAATTACCTAACCCCAAAAAAATCTAAGTTTTTGTCACATTATAACACACATGCGCATGTTTCACCAGTTCCTTTCACATCACACATCGCTTGCTGTTCATCAAGTGAAGAGTGATGTGAAAGATCCTTGCATCGTAAATACGAAACTGTCAAGTTCACACGTGATGTGATCGTTCATCAGTTCGTGAATCGTGGTCATGGTCAAAAGAATAAGCGATTGAAGAAATATGTTCATTCGGAAAGCCAAAGAGTTTTTTCAAAACATACATTGATCTTTCAAAAAGTTCCAATAAGTCAGCGACCAAACCAACTAAAAATGCGTTAGGAAAATCACCAAAAACTTCAATGGAAAGGCTGTTAATGATGCCGACGAATGATACGACAAATGGTTCATGTTTCATAGAAACTTGCCAAAAAAAAAGTATTTTTTGGACTGTTATGCAGTTTTACGTTAACCACCATATCATTGCCAGTACAGCGGCGTTGAAATGGTTTGGTGAAAAACTAAAAGAATCTACTATCAAAAGATTATCAAAATAATGAACTTCCAAATGATGTAATTGGTGCTTGGAATGGCAACATCGCCTAGAACGTTGCTCTCAAAAAATGTTTTTCTCTTTAAACGAGTGATGATGTAAATAAGTTTTGTGATGATTACAGTGTATAAATTTAAATTATTAGTAGATTGACAAAAAAATTTATTTTATTAACAAATTGTTTATAATTATTGAGAACCAGTTTTTTGGTTTCAAATATCGTTATTCCATTCCACTTTGGAGTAAACACACACAACGACTGGCTTCTTCAACGACTGATTCGCGAATGGGAGATCTGAAACCAAACGCGCTCAA
>CAJUYI010003833.1:0-21144 GCA_910591695.1 Galerucella pusilla | reverse complement strand
AATGAATGATTTATTACTCCTTGTCCTTTCTATATAGACTATATACCATTCGAAAGAGTAATTTTTTCTAAATATGATGAATTATTAAAATACAGACTGTTCCGTTTAAAATAAGCCTGATACTGCATATTGAATGATCTAATAATGAACCTGAAAATTCTGAACACTCTGTGAAGAGATATTTAGTACTCAACCGTGAAATACATTCAACGAATGTCCAACTATCTTTAATTAAAAAAATTAACACTCATCTGTTCTCTTTCTAGTAATTGAAAAATGTATTATATCGTGAGGGTATTTTTAAAAAAGGAGTTTCCAATGTCACGGAGACGATTAGTTTAAAAAAAAACACATTGCAGCCGTTTTATAAGAAACTCGTTCTTCAATAAATGCCTGGTGATTAAGTTAATATTTTTTAAAGTAGCAAACCTTCAATTTGAACGTTATAATATATACTTTTCTCCGGGATTAACATTTTACACAATTTAATTGTATTAAGTACTTTAATTAAATCTGAATTTATTTTTCCTTTTTAAACTGACATTCAAGGACCTAGTACCCCTAGGTACTCTAATAAGCAAATTTTTATTTATTACTTAACAAAAACACCTGTTTTTTATCATTATGATTTATATTGGAATAGTTGTTAATCGATACACACTTCAATACACAAAATCACCAAACTGAGTCATACATATTTTAAAAACAAAAATAATCATACACAAACGCGTTTTATTAACATTTCCAAAATAAGCGAAAAAAAGCGCTATCCCAATAAAAACCGTTCCTTGAACGCGCACTTCACTGGATTCCATATCTAGTAGACTATCATATGGTTAGAATGTCATAAAATTTATTTCACATTTGACCAGAGATGTGATATACTATGAATGGACCTTAATAAAATTTGACAACAAAGTTTTGTAGTTTTAAACTTCAAAATATTATTGATTGTCTAGTTGTCATATTTTTTTTCGTTGTGTCAGATAGGGACCAAAAATTATTTTATTATTAGTTAATCTTGACAACGGGGTAGCTGGAACGCTACCGAAACGTTCGAAATAAAAAAATAAAAAACATTATTGTGGTTTGATTCCCAAAAAAATAAGAGAAAAAATAACAGAGAATTCAATGAAAAGAAATGACGTTCCGGGTTTGACCATACAAAATTGTACAAATTTCACCATCAACTATAATTTTGAATGAAATTATTCAACAGGCTAGAGATGGGATACTTTTAGTGTTATTTTTGTTTCACTAGCCATAGTTTCTTTACTTGTATTCTTTAAAATCGTGCAGTCGTAGAAAAAGTATAGTGTGCAACATGTGGGGAAAGTACTTTCCCCACTTGTTGCACACTGTATAAAGCGTTAGAATAATTATAATTCAACGATATCAATTCAAAATACATTTTTTTTATAGGAAATCGCTCTTTACGGCGAATTCACCATCAAAGAAACCCTCAAGTACTTCGGATGGATATCGGACATGACAACAGAGGAAGTGGAAGAGAAAGTGGAATTTTTCGTCAATTTTTTAATGTTGCCGGACGCAGACCAACAAATCAAGAATCTTAGCGGTGGTCAACAAAGACGAGTGTCTTTGGCGGCGACTCTTCTACACGAGCCGGAGTTGTTGATATTGGACGAGCCGACGGTTGGAGTCGATCCTTTGTTAAGGACGAATATTTGGAATCACTTGGTTGAGATCACCAAGTACGGAAGGACAACCGTTATTATTACCACCCATTACATCGATGAAACCAGGCAAGCGCATTTGGTGAGTTGTTTTTTATATGTGGCAACGTTGTAAATTGAATTAAAACACGCGCGAAATTTAAATTTTTATTTATTTATTTCATAGATACACTGTTAGCTCTTAGAGTTGATAATATCAATGAATTCGGGTTTCAAAGAAGCCCCACCTACTAAAAACCCGTCGATATCTGGCTGAGTTGCTAGTTTTCTACAATTTTTTGCTGTAACTGATCCACCATATTGAATTCTAACACCTACAAGTATCATTTTAAGGTTATGTTTTATATACAGACTACGAAAAGTCTATACGCGTCATACGATTTACACAAGTACGACAAGGAAGATATAAGAAAAACTACTTGAAAGAGTGAGAAGAATAATTAAGAGCAGTCATCGATGGGCGTGTCTTCAGCGCCCTCCCATTTTAACCGCTGTTGCCAAATGTACTTATCTGTAAAAGTTATTCCCAATTTTGGTCAATGATAAATACCAGTGTATAGATTTTATCGGAACTTTAGTTCTTTACGTCGGGTTAGGTTGGAGCGACCGGGGGTCGCGACGCAAAAGATCTGACCGTTACGTTACGTTATGTTACGGTTCTTCTCTCCCACTAAATACGGCGTTATCCCGTGTTAAAAGTACAAGTAATTTATTCCTTAGCAAATACCAAACATTCTAGACTAGCAACGCTGCTTTCATATCAGATTGGTAGCTGGAACTGTACACACGCCCAACGCTGGCCGCGCACAATTATTCTTCTCTCTCTTCCAAGTAGTTTTTCTCATATTTTCCTTGTCGTACTTGTGTAAATCGTATGGCTCGAATAGACTTTTCGCGATCTGTTTAATATATATTAAAAAATTCACCTTCTGCTACACTGGAACAAATAGAATTCAGAAAGCACCTAATGGATTGATGAACAGTTTGAGCTTCTTCTGGCGAAGCAGTTTTGCCTGTGCCTATGGCCCATACTGGCTCGTACGCCAGCACTATATCAGTCCAATTACCTTTCAACTTAACCTCCAAGGCGCGTATTTGATTGGTTATTATGTCCATAGTTTTTCCAGCTTCACGCTCATTTAAAGTTTCCCCGACACAAGCTACTACTTTCAGACCACTGCTTCTTGCCAGTTTCACCTTCAAAAAGAAAACTGATGCATTACTACTACTACTACTACTACTACTGAATGTGCATGCAAGCCTTGACCTTGACCTTGACCCATTGTGCCATTCCTGCTACCTAGACATCCATGAAGCCGAGCCTTTCAATAAAGGCCACAACCTTTTTCAGTGGATGTCTTTTTGTGTCTCCAGGGGCCATGGCAGGGACTCCCAAGATTCGCCTGCGTAATACAGCCCAGTGTGGTCAGGGTCACTCTAAGAGAACATGGACTGACGTTTCGTCAGTCATGCCGCAACCCCTACATAGGGAACTTTACTCTACTCTTAGATTGTAGAGGTGCTTCCTCATACAGCAGTGCCCTGTTAGGAGTCCTGCTATCTTCCTCAACCTACTCCTTAGTAGTTCAATAGCTGCCCCAGCGTGTCCATCAGTCCGTCCTTTCAGTAGAAGTTTGGATTGTCTAGGACCCTGCAGAGCATTCCAATGAGCGAGGTGCTGATTCCTCAGCCATTTCTTCGTCTCCTTGCGTATTCTTTGTTTTGTTAGGCCCAGGGTCGGGCCCGGGCCGCAGAAAGGAGATGCCGCCCCTTCCTCAGCCAGTGCATCCGCCATTTCGTTGCCTTCAAAACCAGAGTGGGCCGGAATCCATTCTAGCCGCACTGCGTTTCGACTTGCAAGATCAGCAAGTCGTTCTCGACATTCGTCAGCAAGTCCTGAGTTTATGGTACCTATATCCACTGTCGATGTATACGGTGCGTCTAGGCATAACCTCTGTCTAGGTTTATCTGCGCACATCCCAAGATAGCATATATCTCGGCCTGATATGCAGATACACCATCACACAATGGTACACTGATTTGTGTGTGGTAGAAGAAGAAGGTTTCCTCTACTTCTACTTACACTTACCTTATCTGCAACAAGCTCATTTGTTTCATTAAAAATATGTCTTCGTTCTGAATGTCCTAAAATAACCCAACGAACACCTACATCAGTCAACATCAATGGGGAAATTTCACCAGTATATGCGCCTTTTTCTTTATTGTAACAATTTTGTGCAGCCAGCTGGACGTTATGAGGGGCGTTACATTTCACGTAATCTATGTATAAATTCCAGCATTAGACAGTCGAATTTGTTTTACTAGATAAGAAGAGTGAGTTGCTGTAGAATTTAAGATTAACTTAAAATGTGGGTACAAAAATACTATTTTAGTGCCCAAATACCAAAAGACGAACTAGATTTGATCAAAATTGTACTTACAAGGAAATCGCGGTTTCTACAACATTATTGAACATGTGACAACATTGTATAATCAATTCTGAATTGTATACAACATTTTTCCAGTTTTTTTTTTAACAATTAAATGTTTTAATATTTGTTACCAACTTTATATCTCTGCGCTTATGTCTATGCTGTTAATTTTTATAATTAATTTAAAATATTCACCTAAATACACTGCAGGTACAGCAATGAAAACGTCGGTGTTGCAATCTAAAGGACCGGCTTGTAGAGTTTGCAAAATTTTCATAATTTCCATTTTGTTTCCGTTCATTTTCAAATTTCCACCGACAATAAATTTTCTTGTAGAACAAGCTGGACACGATGAGGTGTTACATTTTTTATACACCCAACTGGGGTAGAATTTGAACAAGTGTTGAAGAAAGTACACTAAACCAAACATTATTTGAGTATATCGCATGAATTTTACAAAATTGTCTAAAATAAAATATTTGCCGGTAGTTATGACAGTTATTTGACAAGCAGAAAATTTGACGTATCTTTTGAAGTATGGTCTAATCATTGATACCACAGAATACACTAGCCAAACAAGAAACGAAAGCCGGAGTATATCCTTTGATGGACTGATGGACACGCTGGGGCAGCTATTGAACTACCAAGGAGTAGGTTGAGGGAGATAGCAGGACTCCTAGCAGGGCACTGCTGTGTGAGGAAGCACCTCTACAACCTAGGAGTAGAGGGGTTGCGGCATGACTGACGAAACGTCAGTCCATGTTCTCTTAGAGTGTCCACACTGGGCTGTATTGCGCAGGCGAATCTTCGGACTCCCTGTCATGGCCCCTGGAGACACAAGCAGGCATCCACTGAAAAAGGTTGTGGCCTTTATTGAAGGGCTCGGCTTTATGGATGTCTAGGTAGCAGGAATGGCACAATGGGCCCGCCAGTGGCCTCAGTGCCGGAACCATGACTTTAGTTTGGCTAGGTCAAGGCTCGCCTGCACATTCTGTAGTAGTAGCAAAGTCTATATATTCCAATAAGTCCGGTCACTCCTTTGATCGTCGGAAAACGCCGGCATTTTTTGCGGAGAGTCGTCAATCATGTGCGACACCTGTTTTTGTTAGTCATTTGGTAGTATACGAGGTGACGGACGGTGAATTCATTTGTGAAGGAATTTACCGGGTACAATTAGAAAATATGTTGACTTTATTCTTGTTTTGAAAAATAATGGCAATTTATATAAATTATATTATTGCTAAGTAACTTTTTAGAAATTTTGTTTTAACCGAGGAATGGAATGAAAAAAATCATAAACATAGACTTCAATAACGTATATCCGAGCATATATCTGATAATACTTAATAACTAATACAGAATGATCAGCGAATGAACATTTGTGTTGATATAATCATTATAAAAGAAATAACACAGTTTAACATCTACTTGGGACAAAACGAATAAAAATGAACAATTATTTAGGTCAAGTCCATTTGGAATGTACTCTGTAGCGTTGTATTGAATAAATAAATAAAAATAATGAAATATATCAACAAACAAATAAGTATTATGTACATTCTTAAAAATTAATAAATACTTGAATAGTTATAAATTTCTCAAGATTTTCAATTTAGGATGTTCTTTATTCTTTCTAAAGGTCCTTAGTGAGGGATTTGCAAATTTCAGTGTATAATAGATTCGCACCCTTGTATATAAGGACAGCAGGTATTCCCATGGGAAGTTTGGGCAAGGATGCGAAAATGCGATAGTAGACAACTTGGTCTTCAAGTTCATTCCTATTCCTACATCATCCTGCACACATAAATCATTGAAATTTTCAGTGAATATATTTTCTAAAGAAATCAGATATTCACTGAAAATTTTTGGAGGAACTGTCAATCTTCCAAACCGTCCCTGCTTACTACCTTTATAGACTTTTTTTTCGCAGAATGATGTGGATAGGTCAGAACCTTCCTTATTGCAAAAGTTTAGGCAAATATCGCATTTGTGTTTAACAAAACACTTTTGCAAAAAATATCCACCCACATAAACCAGGGCATTTCCTTCTTCTGTGGACAAATCCTGATAGTCTTTCCTCTTTATGTCCAATATTGGCTGACCATTTTTTTCCTTGGCCGTCGTAAACAATGATCCTCCCTTTTTCAATAAATCTGGCGTTATTGTCTGTAGAATTTTGTAGGCGTCCTCTACACAATTGGAGCCCTCCTTCTCGTCACAATATCTGAGAGCAAATAATTTCTTAAATGCTCTGCTGAATTGTATTGGAGTGGGGTTTTTGGCGTTACCACAGGCATTCCTTATTTGACCAAAATAGTTCTCTAGGCAGTCTTGGTTCAGATTGCGAGTCAAAAGAAATTTGTATCCTTTCCTTTCCTTCAACACTTCCCATAATTTGATAGTAGACGAAATAGTTAGCCTCCAACCATAAATAAACCTCAGGCTTTTCGTTACGTCCTTCAATACGTAGTCATTATTTTTGTCCTTCTTCAATCAAAAACACAGCAGATAACGTTGGCACAAATTAAAATTCAAGATCACTTTCTTTGGCGCACCCGATACAACGCTCTGATACAACACCGTGTAAGTCAAACAGAACTGAAAAATAAATAAATCCCACATCAGATGTGGGTTTTGACGGTGAGACGGTGGGTGTCGGCAGGAGGGGGATTTTCGCGTCGTCGAGAGAGTGGTCGGACTTATTGGAAATTGGAATATATAGACTTTGGTAGTAGTATAGGTTACGTTAAGCTTTAACTATCAGCAATCTTGGGCTGCTAAAGCTCATTTTCTTCCCTTTTGACACGAACCTTTATAAGAGTAGATCTTATTTTCCAGATTGGACTTATGAGAGGTGGTTATTTCTTAGCCGAAGAATCTCCAGAACGACTGATAACACATTTCGCAGTCGATAGTTTAGAAAGTGTTTTTTTGAAATTGAGCGTGATGCAAAACATGGGAAAAAGAAGAAGATCCAGCATAGCTAAATCTGTTACCGAAGCCATAACTGTACCTGAACTCCATGGAGGTGCTGTAAATGCAGCAGTCGTATTAGACGATGAAATGGGAGAAATTTCAGGAGAATTTGGAGATAGTGTATCAATCAATAGTCGAGTAGGAAGTAAGTGTCATATTTTTATTGATTTAAAGCATCTCTGTATCTGTAGCAGGGGCGTGTATAAGGGAGTTGAAACTCCCCTCCACCCATGGAAAATACAATAAAGGTACAACAACTATTTATTAGCATACTGCCTTCAATAAAGCTTTCTTATTCTGAACATATCAGATAAAAAAAGCCCAAAGCCCCCCCATGTAAAAGCTGTAGCTACGTGACTGATCTGTAGAGTAGGGAGGCTCACATTGTACGTCCTCCCGAGGAGTTGTCCTCCTAGCTCCTCGTCCATCCTGTCCTTCTCAGGAAGGTGGACAGGTCACTGGAAGACATCTCCTTTATATCGGCAAGTGTAGGCCAAGACTCACCGAACACACACTCTCTTATTGACGATAACTCCCACTCGCATAAGACATGCCTGGCAGTTTCATATTCCTGTTCACACATCCTGCATAGAGGTGTGTCCACTAGCCCCATAGTATGGAGGTGTTTCCTTAGTTGACAGTGGCCAGTAGGTTTTTCCTGGTCATCGCCAAATATTTCTTCGGTGCCAGCTTCCCAGGGTCATCTAGTGTGATCCTGGCAAAACTAAATCCTTTGATTCCATCCCATTTCTTAAGGGATTGAGCATGGGTGTAAAGTTTGGTTAGTTCCGCAATTATCGAAGTCGTTAGGCCTTAGGTGTCACTGGGATTTAAAGCATATCTGAGCTAATTTTTTTTTAGGAAGAGTATCAATCGCTCCAGAGCCGACAGCGGATACTCCAACCGAATTACCTCCGGACGACGTAGCTGACGTATCCTTGAAGGATTACCTACAAATAATCAAATTCAATCATATGCGAGCGTTGATTTGGAAAAACTTTTTATGGATGTGGAGGAATATACCTATGATGTTATTTATCATTGGACTACCTATAGGTGAGTAAAATATCCCACTTCTGAAAGAAATTACATTTTTATGTGATGCCTACTTGATGTTTAATATTTTGGTTGGACCAATTAGTGACCTATACAACCTAGTTTAGTCAAATACAGTCTTATCATACGGGTCAACAAAGACATTACATTCAACAAAGACATATACATATATATAGACATATACAAGACATATACAAAGACATATACATTCAACAAAGACATATACTCACCGTTTTGTTTTTATTTTATTTCCATTCTACATTCTACAAATTAAGGATAAATATTCAAATAAACTTTGTTATTTTAGGTCAAGCGGTTCTCTTCTGCTTGTCGATAGGACACAATCCAGTCGGTATTAAAATATCTATTGTTAACAACGAAATAGATTTTCCATCTGAACTATGTCCCGTGAGGGATATTGGTTGTAACGATACGAAGCTTAGTTGTCATTATTTCGACTTGGTAACTAAAAAATATTCGGTAAACATGGTGAGTACTAATCACTAATCCTATCGACTGCGCCACTTATATAAACCATAGATATATAAACGTTCTAATTTTAGGTATACGCGGAAAATGAAGTGCTAGCTAGAGAGATGGTACAGAGAGGAAAATCTTGGGCTGTAGTAGTTGTACCTCATAATTTTACGGATGCTTTGAGGAGTAGGATGGAAAACATGAGGGATACACCGCTAGAGGATATTATGGCGTCTACTATAAGCGTATATCCAGATAAATCTAGTAAGTTTGCTCGGATGCAACGAAAATGTGTTTCTTTTAATGTTTCTATATTTTTTAGACGAAAATATAGCGACATTCCTTACCAGAGATATGTTATACGGTTTTCTTGGATTTCTCGAGGACCTTTTACGCAGTTGTGATTTCGATCCAAGAGGTATTACTTCCTCAATATCGGTGAGAAATTTATTATTACTATTTACAACAAAAACCCATTTTATTTATTTTTTTTCAGTATGAAAAACCAATTTACGGATACTCCCAACCAGATTTTACGGACTTCGCAGCACCGGGAGTCATATTAACGTATGTTCTATTTAAAACCTCAACTGCATCATTCTCTATAAAATATTTCCTTTATTCCAGAATTATTTTCTTCATGGCAGTAGCTCTTACATCCGGTTCCATGATAATGGAAAGAAACGAAGGTATTTTAGAACGTTCCCTCGTAAACGGCATAAGCGGAACAGAGATTCTTTTTTCACAAATTATAACACAGTATGTCATCATGATGGGACAAACCGTAATGGTACTTATCGTAACGTTCTTCGTGTTTAATTTAACACAAAATGGATCTTGGGTACTAGTTATTACTGTCACGTTACTTGCTGGTATATGTGGAATGTGCTTTGGTAAGCCTATAGCTAGCAATTCAGAAAAATAACCCTTTTTACCTACACTTTTTTTTCAGGTTTTGTCGTTTCCTGTGTTTGTGACAACGAAAGATCAGCTACATACCTTGCTTTGGGTAGTTTCCTGCCCATCGTAATGCTCTGTGGAATTATATGGCCAATAGAAGCTATGAATGACTACTTAAAATATGTTTCATTAGTGTTACCTCTTACACAAGCTACTGAAAGTTTTAGATGTGTATTAGCAAGAGGTTGGGGTATAACGAACCCAGTTGTTTATAATGGTTTCATTTCGTTGACTATTTGGATTTTAATATTTTTAACGATCAGTATTTTGGTGCTCAAATTCAAAAAAGGTTAAGGTGATATTATATTACATTTTAAATTCTCTATTGTACTTAATTTTATTGTTTTTAGTTGGTAGATAAGTTATTTACTTTTATTATTGTTAATAAACTTATTTGAAATAGTTTGTTTTATTTGAATCAATAAAAGTACATATATTGATTGTCAGAGACAGGTCAGAACATGGTTCCTGAATATAAAAAAAAACAAATGAAGGGGTCAGAAGCAAAAGGGTTCAAGTGACATTTTTTTAAAAAATGAGATAAGTACATATTTGTGTACTAGAAACTATAAATTTGTTGGTAGTAAAACGACTCAAGCGTTTTTCTGTACTTAGGTGACATCTATTGGTCGGTAGAAAAACCATGTTTTGAAATAGGTACTCTACGTTAGCTGCAAACAGGTTCAAGTGCACTTAAACCCGTTTGCCAGAAATCAGTTACTTAATATTCAGTAATTTGCAAGTTAGCACGTGGATATCTAAGTGTGATATTTTTTGTTTTACATCGTTATTTTGTGCATCTGATGTAGTGAAATGAATGAAGACAGAGAGGCTAAAGGTAAGGTTTGAAGTTTGTGGACTAGTAATAATATTTTTAAGGTTTACAAAATATCTTGCAAATATAACCTAAAATACATTTTTTTATGAAATTTTCAGCTGGATGCAGCCATCACCATCTAAGTTCTAGTGAGTCAGATCCATACCAAACGGATGAGGATAGTGTTTACAATCCAGATATTGAAAATATTAATGAACATAGATTAAAGACAAACTTAGAAAGCCCGCAGAATACTGGTGATGCCTCTAGTAGCACAGATAATGAAGTTCATAGTATGTAAAACCATTGGGCTAATTAAACTTACTTATCGTTCTACATAAATGCATATGTTTAAAATAAAATAACGATTATTTTTAGATACTCCTAAACGAACGCGAAAGAGAAGACGAAATCCTGATGAGTGGAAAAGGGAAAAAAATAAAAAATGTAGGGCGAGTGGGTTGGAGTATAAGACCAGTAAAGGAAAAACAATCAAGAAAAAGGAGTTGCAACCATTTGACCATAGATGCAGATATCAATGCAACGAAATATCAGAAGCAGACAGACAAAACTTATTTAGAAAATTTTATGCTTTGAAATCTGATCTGATCTGATTTGCAAAGCAGTTTTATCGGATCATGCATAACAAAAATTGAACCACACCGTACAAAACGTCAGGCTACTTCCCATAAACAATTCACGTCCATAATTAAACTAATGGGTTTACGAGTATGCAAGGCTTTTTTCCTAAAAACGCTAGTTATAAGCACGAGAAGATTCTTAACAGTTTGTAATAAGAAGACCAGTGATGGCTTTGTTGAAACAGATAAACGCGGTAAGCATCAGCCTCCAAATAAAATTGATAATGTTGTCCGGAATGATGTTATTACACACATAAAAAAAATTCCTCGATATAAAAGTCACTACTCAAGAGCTGATAACATCGGTTGTAGATACCTGCCACAACATTTAAATATAAACATTGTACGAACTTTACACAGAATGGTGTACAGAAAATCAGAAACCAATGGTAAAAAAATCATACTACAGACATATTTTCTGTACAGAATTTAACTTCAAATTTCATAAGCCACATTCCGATACCTGCCATATATGTGATAAGTTGAACAATTTGATACGATATAGCACCGATGATGACATTAAGAAAAAGAGCGAACGTGACCTGGAAGTACACCAAAAAAAAGTAGACAGTGTAACAATATCTAAAAAAAACGATGAGGAGTATGGTAAAAACAATCCAGATAAAGTAAGAGTAGTATGCTTTGATTTGCAAAAAACCCTGCCTACACCAGTATTAACCACAAACAAGGTATATTACTTACGACAACTTTGGACATACAATTTTTGTATCTCTGACATTGTTTCTGGTAAATCTAACATGTATATTTGGAATGAGACCATCGCATCAAGAGGCTCCAAGGAAATTGGTTCTGCCCTATTAAAGGTAAGATATTAACAAAAACTATAATTTTTTTGATTATACCGCATTTATTTTTTTCAGTATATCAAAGGATTACCGGAAAGTGTGGAACATCTTATCTGCTATAGTGATTCCTGCGGTGGGCAAAATAAAAACAAAAATATTGCAAAGCTTTTTATGTTTTTAGTGCAAAGCACCAGTGTCAAAACTATAGACCACAAGTTTTTTCAGCCTGGGCACTCCTACATGGAGTGTGATCGAGCATTTGGGCTCATTGAAAAACAGAAGAAACGGTCTATTAATGTTTTTATTCCTGACCATTGGACAGATGTGATTCGAAAAACATCGAAAAATTTTAACATCATCAACATGACACCTGCTGACTTTGTTTCTTTTGACTATTTGGATAGCATAATAATGGATCCAAAAAAGCAGGAAGATAAAAAAATCTCGTTAAAGTGGCATGACATGGTATGGTTTCGTTACCGAAAGGAAGACTTTTTTTCGTTTTCATTTAAACACTCCAGACATGCAGATTGGCCTTTTACTCAAACACAAAAGTGTTCCACTCTACAGAAAGGAAGACCAAATTTGAAAATATCTGCTCTAAATAAAAATTTATATGGCGGCAGCCTGCCCATAACGGATATAAAGTGGAATAATTTAAATGAACTTTTACCTTTTGTACCTCCTATTTATCATGAATATTATAGGACTCTACCACATGCAAATAAAGAGACTATTAAAAAATTGAAAGACCCGCCAAAGAAAAGTAAACTAGCAGAAACTGACGATACCGTTACTCCAGATGGTGATATTGATTTCGACACCTCAAGGGTCGAATTAGAATCCGATTATGATGAATAAAACATACCTATTTAGGATTGGGCAGCTTATTTTTTATATTTTTTGTTAATTATATTGAGGTTTTTGTTTTTATTTTAGAGCAATAAATAAAAAATTTTGTCTAAACTGAAACAAGTACATTTTTTTAATTTTTTTTTTGGTGGAAAAAGGGTTTAAGTTCCTCATATTTACAAAAATATTATGTTTATTATGTTTTGAAATAATAAGATTAAATTTTGGGTATATTACAATACTGTTGAAAAAAACACTCTTTTGCTTTTGGTACTCTGGATTTTATAAGGAGGTGTTAACTTTAGAAGGCATTTTCTCCAGTTTTATAAATTTGCACTTGAACCCTTTTGCTTCTGACCCCTTCAAATGGTTTATCTAAAATTCAGTTTTAATATACAAAAAGTTCTTACTTACAATAAATGTTTCATTTGGATCGAAACAAAAATGTACAGAAACAAACAATTTCTAGCACAATAAGAAAATAATACATTGCAAAATCTTTATGCCATCAGCTTCCACTTCCTGCATTTACTATTGCTGCCAAGTCTTCATTTTGGCTACTTTCCTTTAACCTATCTCTTATAAGCTCTGCTATTGCTTTTTGCGTTTGTTTCTCCAGCTTTTCCAACTTTTTACTTACATCACGTTTTAAATCCCAATCTGGTTTTCGAGGAGCTAAGGATGTAACATCAAGTTGATCAATAACCACACTGGATTTAGCAGATTCTAACTGATCTTTTACCTAAAATTACTTATTATCAAAACACTTTCCATAATTTTTATTTTTATAGTTAAACTTTACCTGTTTAGTAACATCTCCAGGTTCAGCTGGGTCAAGTACGAAATCGTTTAAAACTTCATTTGTAGGTTTATAACTTCTGAACAAAGGTTTTGGTAGCGAGGCACTTCCATCTTCAATTTGCTTATCTTGGTTGTTGGTTTGCCCTGTTCTTTTTCTTTTTAGGTTTTTTATTCTTTCTTTTCTCTTGAAAGCTTCTTCTTCTAAGTGACCAACTTGAAGATCGGATTCTGTCATTTTAATTCTATATATTTCTTTTAAAGAATATTTTCTCACATAACTAAACAGACGCAACAATTATTGAGGTTACGTTTCTAAATTTGACAGTGACAGTGACAGCTTTAGAATAATCACAGAATCGACACACTGAGCTTGGAACGCTTACACTTGCAATTAATGCTGGTTGCATAACTAAAAGGAATGAGAAAGTTAAAAAACTTGGGGGAATTACAATAAATCAGGTGTGTGTTGTGAAATTGTGTATTTAATTCATAGATGAGTAAATTCAATGATATTGTTAATTTTTAAACAGCTTCCTCATTTACAGATTTTTTTCTACTTTACATACTTAATTTATAAATTTTTTTTAAAGAAAAATGTGTTTCTCCCTATCGACACTGCTTCATTAAAACATCATTTAGTTTACCAGGTGTTTTAACGAGATGAGTGTATCCGGTTTGAACTAATAGAGAACAAAATCAATTTTTAATTACAGTCTAATTTCAAAGTAGATTTCCTTTTCCTACATCAATGTCAAATCTTGAAATAATGAAGAAACGTAATGTCACTCATCTCTATTGCAATCAACACAAGAAACAAAGTAAAAGGTGTGTACTTAGACGCCTACTATTTCCTGTGGGTATTTTAATTCAAAGGCCTGTAATGTGTGTACAGGGTGTCAATTTTATAACGTATAGGGTGAGAAAAATGTAGCGATACACAGAAATTATAAATCGGAGATCATTTATATACGAAATATTAGTTTACAAGATGTTTTGGAAACACTGGCATCATCGCAGTCTTTTCGACCCATCTATTTCGTATGCATTTCGATTTCAAGTATAAGTAGGCAGAGCAGAATAAAGTATGTCATGCGTATAACTTATCTTGGACGAACATGTGTGAAGGAAATGAGTCACACAATCTCAGATATGGCTTGGAAGGAGTTGGATCTTTGTTGGCCGTATCGCAAGATAAGTCACAATTTATTTCACTTGTTTCAGTTTATGGTCTCCGTTCGCGGCTAGCGTGACATGACTTAACCCGTGTTTATTTTTGTACAGTCGAACGATTTAGATTTTGTTTTGTGTTACTTTCTTCGGCACAACGTTTTTTGTTTACTCATAGGTGTTGTTTGATCGATTTCTCGGATATTTCCGACACAGGTGAGCTTATTATTGGTTGCCATAGAGAATTATTTAAATCAACAAGATTGCTTGAAGGTTATTTTCTTTGTTTTTTATTTAATTGTTGTTTATTGTCGAGGATAAGATTATAAATGACTTTTTTATGAGAAGGTTTATTGAACGATGTATTAAGTGATTTTAGACTAAAAAAAACTCTGCTAGATTGAAAAAAGACACTGACCAAATAGACCAAAAATCAAAATGTATCGGAAAATAGGAAAGTAATCATTAATTTTGAAGAGAAAAACTGTTTCAAGGACAGGCTCACTGTCGAGACATTTTTGAGAGCCTGAGGCAAACAGTTAGTCGAGATCGCCCTAGATTTAATGGAGAAAGGAAAGGACCAGGCTTCCACTTCTCCAAAGAATATGGACCCCCTTTATATATTTATTATTATACAGTGTGATCCATTTTGTTTGGAAGCACCCCGTAAAATCCGTATTTTTCAACCGATTTTGTTTTAATTTTTTTTGTTAGATTCAGTATCAAAAACAGTATTTTGGCAGACATTTTCATAGCTTAATTACTATTTTCAAGGCCCTCTATGTTAATTTTTCTTTGCCAAAAAAGACAAAAGTACAAGTACATTGGGCAATTTTTTTTCTTAAATATGACTATACCCCTGGATTCAGAGTCATCACTAATGTAAACTACCAAAATTTTATGAAAAAATTATTACAACATGAATTTGGAAAAAGTGGTATTTTTATTAATTTTTTACGTAGAATGTAGACAAATTTTAAGAATGGCAACATGGTAAACAAAAGCAAGGCCTCAAACATATTGCACAGTAAAAATTCGAAGCCGATAACTCAACCCGTTCTGGGGTTGGACCTTCTGAAAGTAATGTAAAATTGTGCTTAATAATTTCATTTATTAACAAAATGAAATCAACGAGTCGCAAGTAGGCTCTGATTTTGAAATTTTATTTATGTCAGTCAGTAACATTTGTATGAAATAGTAAGTACTAAAAATGTTCCAAATATTCAACTATTTAAATATTCAAGACTAAGTTGAAATTGTACTTTTTTGTGGTTACAATGACAGAAGTGAACGAGAAGTAATAGAAATAGGTATTCGGAGACATCCAGATCGCCGTATTTGATACTTTGTAGTGCACAAAATTAAAAAAAGACTTGAGACTGGAGCAGTGACTGAAAATTTATGCTAAAATACTATTTTTAATACTGAATACATACACTGTATGTATTTACCACAACTATTGATTATAATTTCTTATAATGTAAACTCCACATTGACTCTAGTGACTTGGGGTCAAAATTTTAACTTGAATACTCTTGGGGTAAATTGTTAGTTAGTTTGTTACTCCCCCCATTGGTGGCGACCCTGTTGAAGGATGATTGCTTGTATTATAAGCTGGAGTGTCTTCCCTTGAATGTAGTATTATGTGAATTGTAATAATTTGATTATAACTGTTTCAATCCGAGGTTAGTAAAGGAGTCTGTAATTAACTAACTCTCGAGAGAGAGGAACAGGAAGAGTTTATGTTAGACCAGAACCCAAATAAAAAGGGAAATCCATTACGAATAACTTTTCATCGAAATGATGTTCTAATACAAATTCTTGAGAATTAGATGTGATATCAGTTAAAATAGATAAGGAAAGTTTGAATGAATGTTAAATAACGATTTATTTATAACTATGATAATAGTACTTATACAATCTGTTTACGGATATATGGGGTGTCCAAATTATTCTTAATTTAAGAATAAAATGGTTAACGAGAAAATTATTAGAAAATTATAAAGTGGGTAGAAATCGAGTTTATAAATTGAACACCCTATATTTAATCACGTAATTAATGGACTCCCCCTATACAACAAAGTTAATAATTTAAAGGTATTTATTGAATTAAGTTTTTTCTACATTCGTACCAATAGTTGTTTATGCATTCCAAAGCATTTAACCTACTCCACCATTTTGGTACATCCTGTATTGAATTAATTCGTGAGGTTTTTTTAAGGAATGACCGCGTACAGTCCTTGGTAACAAAAACAATTGACGAGCTAGTTAATTTATAAAATGATAATGACATTAAAATAGTAGAAATTATTGTTTTTATTATACAGGGTGCTCACGAAATTTGAATATGTTCTTACAAAAGGTTTCCCATTTGAAAGATAAAAAGTTATATTGATATTTTTATTTAATTTTGCCTTTGCTCTGTATAATAATAGTATATTATGCAGCTATCATGTATTGAAAACCATTACATGAGATCTGTATCTGTATCTCTATCTGTAAGGAGGGTGAGTGTAGGCTCACAGCACTTAGGCTACAAGTGACCCATTGTACATCCTTCCGAGGAGTTGTCCTCCTATGCTTCTCAGGAAGGTGGACTGGTCACTAGGAGACATCTCCTTTATATCGGCAGGTGTAGGCCAAGACTCACCGAACACACACTCTCTTATTGACGATAACTCCGGACACTCGCATAAGACATGCCTGACAGCTTCATCTTCCTGTTCACACATCCTGCTTAGAGGTGTGTCCACTAGCCCCATAGTATGGAGGTGTTTCCTTAGTTGACAGTGGCCAGTCAGAAATCCTACTGTTACACGTAGGTTTTTCCTGGTCATCGTCAAATATTTCTTCGACGCCAGCTTCCCAGGGTCGCCCAGGGTCATCCTGGCAAGACTGCATCCTTTGATTCCATCCTATCTCTTAAGGGATTGAGCATTACTGAAACGTTTGGCTAAAGAATCGTCAATGCGATTTCCTTTACTTCTGTTGTGCCCTTTAACCCACCTTAGGATAATATTGTTATCTGCCGAGGCGTTAGCTGAATTTTGGTGGCACTCTAGTACTAGCCCCGATATAACACGTTGTCCTTTCAGGGCTAATAGGGCTTGTCTACTATCAGTGTAGATTGTTATGTTTTTACCAGAAATTCCTTTTCTTGTTAGTTCTTTTGTGGCAATTGAGATACCAGCCAGTTCTGTTTGAACCACGCTGGTATTGCTTCCCATTCCCCACTTATTCCTCAGGCTTAGTGCTCTCGAGTAAACTCCACATCCTGAGCCTTCTTTCATTTTTGAACCATCTGTATATATGCGTATTGCACTTGCAGCATTTGGCTCTGTGCTCTGTTTTATTTGTATTTTGTAGAGTTTATACAAAAAAATACCATTATATGAGATTTGCATACGCTATTTCTTCTACAGCGGATAAATAATGAAGAACTATAAATGAACATGAACATAATATTGCAGATTTTGATAGTACCGAACATTTTCAGGATTTAACAGGCACTTTGCCATATTTCTAAGAAAAACTAGCTTTTGAGGTTTCAGAAAATATATCTGGCAAGCTTTGCATTTTTCTTTAATCTTCACATTGACTTTAGAAAAAGTATATAAGTAGTTTTCTTTATGAGCGCACGAAGAACATTATTTTTATCTACCAAAAATATCTCATTCTACAAATATGTTTGAATTAAATTGGTTCATAGTTGGATGCATCATTAAATATGTATTTTTTTTTTGGTACTGAAAACTGTGAAGTGAGATAGATAGTCAATTGAAGTGAATTGTTAGTAATGCCGTTTATTGAGTGGTGAGAATGTTGTGTATGTGAAAGTTTTTCGTTTGAGCTATTTTAAATATCAAAAATGTCGTGGTCTCATGATCAAGTACTTATTGAACTATATAAAGAAAGACCTTGCCTTTACATAGTTAAAAGTTCTCAATATAAAAATAAGCACTTGAGGACTTCTCATTCTTATATAATTCCTAACTACTACTATATCAATAAGAGTTGCTGCTGCTAACAATAAAATTCTGTGTCCATAGTTGTCTGATACCTATTTAAATTAAAAAATTCAAATTATTTGCTAAAATCGGAAAATTAACAGTTTACTAACAAAATCTTACTGCTCAATGCGCATAATCACAACCTAAATAAGTGACTAAAACATTGTGTGTTGCAAACACATTTTCTTCTTGTCAATATTTTAGTGTCCTAAGTTTAGGATCCTGAAAAATTGACTAAAACTTGTACTAAATCATTGATAATTACAAGACATTAAAAAGTTTCCTGGTATAGAGCCTTATCTGAAATAACGGAAATGGAGCATACAATTTAGTAATAAAATAAACCGGAGTGAAGGAACTTCTAACATAATTAGATTATTCTTGCAATTAGATCTTTTTAGAAGATTCTTTTTAATGATTAAAACAATAGCGGGAGAAATCATAGGCGTGCCTAAATAAAATTAAAACGGGTGCCAAAAATGCATTTCTCTTCGTGTAGGATGCTTTGAAAAACAATAGTGGTTAAAAGTTATCCACTATATACACATAGATTCAAAAGTTTTGCATCACCTTCTTCGGATGCGAAGGAATTTTTTTGCACTAACAATTTTTTGTTGGCTTGTTTATCAATGTTTACCATCTCAATATGTTCCATATTTTTTGCAATATACAGATGTTTACAGTTTTTTTTGTAAGATAACATTTTTAGTGCGATCATTTTAACATTCAAGGCATTTGATTTTTACGATTTTGAGTGCAAACATGAATTGTCAAGCCATAAGTGAGATTGACCGTGCAAGAATAGTGGCTTTAGTTGAAGAAGGTCATTCTCAAAGGTTCGTGGCAAACAGAGTTGACGTTTGGCAAAGTGATGTGTCTCGTGTATGGAACCGGTATCTCCAGACCAATTCTCTTCGTGATAGACCTAGAAGCGGTAGAAGGCGTGTTACTAATCAGCGGCAGAACTGCTATATCCACTTAACTATCCGAAGAAACCCGACCATGGCAATACCAGCACTCCAAAGAGATATGAGACATGCTTTGGGAGATCAAGTATCGATCTCGACATTACGAAGACGAATACTTGCGACAGGTTTGAGGTGTCGCCGACCAATAAGAGTGCCCAGACTACAACCTGAGCACAGATTTCGCCGACTACAGTGGGCTCAAGAACACGCGGCCTTGCCTGAAGAATTTTGGAATTCGGTTTCCGACGAGACAAGGATTTGTTTGGTACAAGATAGCCATCGAATACGTGTGTGGCGGGATCCAACGAGAGTTGCTCAGCCTGCCCATACTCGCCCCGTGCCGCCCTTCAGAGGAGGAAGTGCTATGTTTTGGGCTGGTATCATGTTAAATGATCGCACAGAATTAATTCATGTGGAGAGAACGATGACTGGTGATAGGTATCTCAGAGAGATTCTACATCCTCACGTGAGACTATGGCGCGCAGCTGTTGGCAATTCCTTCGTTTTTATGGACGATAACGCCCGACCTCATGGGACCAGATCTGTAAATGAGTATCTTGAAACTGAAGGGATCAATCGTTTGAACTGGCCTGCCCTGCCCTATCTCCTGACATGAATCTCATAGAACATGCTTGGGACATGCTTGCCAGGGAAGTGGCAGCACGCAGAGATCCACCCAGGAGTGTACAAGAATTTGTTCATGCGGCCCAAGAAGAATGGCGAAATATTCCTCAACAGAATATCAATAATTTGGTAAACAGCATGGACAGACGACTTCAAGCTTGCATAAATTCTAGAGGTGGAAACACTCTTTATTAAAAGTTCTCATGCAGGCTCTCACTTAGCCTTTTCTTTAAAAAGAATCAATTTGTATTTAATTTATTTAATTTCTAAGAATACTTTTTATGTTTAAAGCAAGTTTATTATTGGATAATAAAAATTTTTGACAAATATACACGTTTTTTTTTTATTGAAACTAATTATTAAATCCATTTATAATGAACACATTTTTTTTCCGGACATTTAGGGTGATGCAAAACTTTTGAATCTATGTGTATATATGCAATTATAAAATGCAACCCTTTGTATGCAACTATTTTATAAGGTCGGAAAATGCAAATTGTTCATTTAAAAGGTGCTAATTTACAAAAAAAAACGTTGATTATTAAAAACAAGAAGGTATGAGTATGTTTTTTTTTTATCTGTAACAAGGTCGTATAAAAGTAAATAACTGATTAATAAAAACTGTTTGCATTAGTTGAAACGTGTGTAGTGTGTAGGTGATACTGAGTCACCTGATTCGACTCGATCCCTCCCCCCCCAGAACACCTAACATAATTAATGGACGTCTGTTTGTAGCAGGGCTGTAGACATAGAGATACAACAGATAGAGGCAACAAGCCATCACGGTACTCGTCAGCAAGTAAAATATAGATAAAGTCTGCACAGAAAGTACGAGGAGTAATAAATCATTCATTTAAGTA
>CAJUYI010003832.1:0-21170 GCA_910591695.1 Galerucella pusilla | reverse complement strand
TTCCTTCCATTGATTTGGAATTTTTCCTGATTGAAAGGAGAGATTAATAATATGCGTTAATGGAAGAGTAATATATGTATGTATGTTTTTTATTGTAGTTGCTGTTAGATTATCTGGGCCAGGTGCAGAGTTATTCTTTAATTTACTTATTAAAATAATTACTTCACTTTCTGTTATAGGTTTTAGAAATATATTTGATTCAACCGTATCCTTTTTAAGAAACTTATCTGGAATTTTAACTTTATTTATTTTATTAGCCATATTTTCACCCAAATTTGTAAAAAAATTGTTGAATGCATCAGCTTTTGATTTATTCTGGATGATGTACTCATTTTTTTCTGACTTTATAGATATATTTTCAAGTTGCTTAGACTTTTTTGTACTTCCTGTAATGTCATTTATAACCCTCCATATTTTTTTTGTAATTATTTCCGGCTTGTGTGATTTTATATTGATAATGTTCGTTTTTTGTTTTTCTTATTAGGAAATGAAGTTTATTTCTATAGCTTTTATAGTGGTTTTCGAGCTCTAGAGCCATCGGCTCCTTGAACAAGTTTCCAAAACTTAGAATATATTGGGATACGACTCTTAGTATCGGTCTATTGCTAGAAAATTGTCAAGGGACAGGTTTTTTTCAGCTACGAACATGTTAACATTTCGTTGATCTCCTTCGCCATCCTGAAAATTGCAAAGACAAGTTTCATAGGCTTTGTTAGATAGTGTTGGGAAAAGATGTTCCCAACTGATTTCAGAGGAAAACCTTTGCATCGACAAGAAAATGGTTCCTTTTACTGGTAATCTTGTTATCAAACAATATTTAAGGGGAAAACCATATCCTTGGAACATGAAAAATTTTTGTTTGTGTGAAAAAAGTGAAATCGCCCATAATTTCATATTCTACCAAGGAAAAGAAACGGGGTTACAGCAAAATTTGAACCAATATGGACTAGGTGGCAGTGTCGTCTTACATTTTGCAAACAGAATAATAGCGACCTCTTCTACTGCGATGGTATCTCCTTGTAAATAACATTACTTGCGGATTTTCAGAGTTTTTCTGTATATTTTCATCTAATGCTGATCTAATCGCGTCTTTTGAGGAGATGAAATTTCTAGCTGAAATAATAGTCTTTGATTTTCCCAAATCTTCGATCGACTTATAACCTTGTCTAGAACGTGAAATTCTTAATTGATAAGCATTAACAGATTTTCCAGTCAATAGATACGTTTTAATATCAGAAACTAAATCTATAACATTAGCATAATTTTGTGTTTGTGTTTTTAAAACAAATGATACTAACGACCTCCTACCATAATCATCAAGCATTGATTCGTATAATTCAATTGCATCAATTGAATGATTAGTTGTATTTTCATTATCATCCATTATAGGTAATAAATTTACGGCTACTTTTAAATCAAATAAAGCCATTTTTGTGTTAAAACTGAAGCTCGTATGGATAAACTTTGAAATTTCTGAATACAATTCATTAATTTTATGTTCAAATTTCTGAATACAAATTCATTAATTTTATGTGCGTTCGCTTTTATTACTGAGATGTCCTTCTTTGGGTATGCAAAATTTTTAATTTTTGCATTAATTTCCAATAATATTGTCTCAAAATCAACATATATTTGCTTAGCTTCCCCAACTTTCCTATTTAAAATATTGCCTTTTCTTCTTTCTGATCTTATTGCAATAAAATATTTTTTTTTTTCATGTAATTTGTCGTAAATTTCATTAAGTTTTGGCATAGCCATTTATATAAGATGTGAGGGAAGTTCGCAAATTAACCTTAATTGCAGTAATTGAGAAGTACATGCTAAATATATTTTTTACCGTTCTTCTAGTGTTTACAACTCACTGTTCGATTTTTGCACTTGATTTTTACACTTTCGCAGTTTGACACTTATGCGGTTGTTCTCTTCTAAAAAGGAAAAATTCTTCTGCCCTCGCGTATACTTTGGTTTATCCACTTAAGCAAAATATAAGCTTTTGTTCAAGTATAAGCACGGTTTAATTGGAACACATTTTTTCCACGTTTTTGGAGGCATCATTTTATACATCTTGTCTTGGACATAATCTTCTCTTGATTTATTGTTGAGTGGACTGTAAATAGGTGCTGGTTTCTTTAGATAAACTCATTTTGATATGTATAAAGGTGTCTTTAATATAATCTGACCTGTAGGTATAAATCCTGCTTACAATTTTTATCTGGGTTTCTTCTTCTAGATACATATATTTAACTTTCTAATAATGAGAGATTACACTTAATTTTTGGTGAGAGAATTCTGACCTTTAAGCTCTGAACGTCTTTCTGGCATGATTTCTTGTCGACTACTGCCTTACACAGCACACAGCTGCCAACCCAACATTCGAGAGTCGAAATGTGGGTTGCCTAAACGTAGGTTAAAATAAGACTTATTATGTAATATGGTGAACAGTCCGTTCTTGAACACATCTTAATTCTGGCTATTGAAACATTTCTTCAAATGTGGTTTTAAAATCCCTTATTTACTTTGCAAAAATAAAATAATTACATCGTCAATACTTTTGGAGATTAATGCTTTAAACTAAGATGTCCCTTTTTATTGGATGTTATCATCAATTTGAAATCTATGGTATATATCGGGATGGATCAAAATACATAGGATATCCTGGTGTAGCACATATCGAACATCAAAAATTAACATATTTTTTTCTCGCAGACCAATACGATAATTTAAAATATCCATCAGATTCAAGCCTCCCATATACTTATAATATTGCAGGACCTGTGATGGCTGTATTTTTAAATTTTTTTAATATTTTGTTGAATATATTTCTTTTTCAATGTCCACGGATGGAGTATCCTATAGGTGAAACATTTTTAAATATTAATTTAGTGAAAAATGTTATTCCTGATAAAAAGTTTTGCTTGTTCTGAAACCCCATAAAATGAAATAAAATTCAAATTTTTTGAAAACCCTTCTCATTTTATGGCTAGTTTTATGAAAACCTAGAGTCTGACTTTTTGACATTTCTTCACATATTGGCTAATATCGCGGAAACCTTAAGGATTGCGAGGTTCTAGTCTACGCCATTCGATTCAGAATTAAATTTTCTATAAAAAGAGGAATTTTCCACATCGAAAAACTTTAGATATGGATTTTAGAATTTTCAGGTTTCCAACATTTTTTAAACTCATAATTTTCAAAATTCCTCTTTTTATAGAAAATTCAATTCTGAATCGAATGGCGTATACTAGAACCTTGCAAACCTTGAGGTTCCCGAGATATTAGCCAATATGTGAAGAAATGTCAAAAAGTCAGACTCCAGGTTTTCCTTAAACTGGCCATAAAATGAGACTGACTGAATGAATGAATTTTATTTCATATTATGGGGTTTCAGAACAAGCAAAACTTTTTATCAAGAATAACATTTTTCACTGAATTAATATTTAAAAATTTTTCACCTATAGGATATCCCCCTAATAGCACAGTAACATATGTAAGACATTGTAGAAACATCCCCATGCGACAATAGAAACATCTCTGGAAAATCTCAACTTTCCTTGGGACATTCTAGGGATGTTGCTGGCAACATCCGTGTCAGCATTTGCGATGTCCCATAAACATCCCTGCAGAATGTATGTACGATAATACAGGATGTACTAGAGACATACAGGGTACCACATATAAAACATTCTTAGGATGTTATTAGAACGTCTATCAAATTATTTGGAAATGGTTAAAAATTAAACAAAAATGTTTTAATATCTTTCTATTCGAACCAAAACGAACCAGAAACATCTTAATACAATAAAAAAAATTAGACTATGGAATTCCCATTATTTTTTCTTTGAGCCCTAATATTTCTCTCCTTTGCTCTTCTTAGCCAATCGCCAATCATTTGCTCGGTTTCTTTATTGGTAGAAGCATGTCCCGATTTCTGTGCGCCTTCTAAAAAAAATATATGAACTATTGACATAAACTTCATTTTTTCTGTGGAAAAAAAATTTTAAATTGAACTTTAATTTTGAAATCAAACGCAAAAGTTGAATATACACTTATTTTAATGCTATTTAAATCTACGATATTGAAAGTAAGATTAAGAATTTGTTATCTTGAATATTTTAGTGAAAAAGTTTTAGGTAAGTTTTGGTAAGGTGATTAATTTTATGAAAATACAGGGCTTTGACAATGGTCTTAAAAACAATATAAACTGTAACTACTAAATAAGTTTCCTAATTACCAATTACCGCTTTTGCTAGAAGTGTGGATCCAAATGAATTCTTTCCTTTCTTTCCCAAAAATGAGAACTGTTCAGCCAATGAGTCCTCAATTAATGGTGCAATACATCGTCTTATGAATTCATAACAATTATTTCCACCAAGCTTGGAGAAAAATAGGACCTAAAATAATAAAATTATATATATGTATGTTTACTGGATATGTAAGCTTAACCCTGTATGTCTTTTTTGTACAAACTACATATAAAACTATCATACTATGCACAGAAGTAGTTTTAGATGAATGCATTCAATTATCAACACTTTTTGGTTTCTGAATGCATAATCTATTTCCAATTAAAAACAAATAGGTAATAGAGATACAAATAAAATCATGCCCGCAAAAGGACCATGTAGTATAGCTAAAATGAATGAAAAATATTTACTTACCAATGCTGTGAAATTTTCTGGCATTGAGAGGAAATTCTCGAATTTTTTTAAATTTTCGATTGCTATAATGGGAAACTCAATTTGAGATTTTTCCAAAATGTTCAGATGGGATTCAGACTCTACATTTGAATGGTTGCTCACATTGCTGAGTTTTGAATTGATTTCTATCAGCAGGGATTGTATATTGTACAATAATTTCTGGTTGCAGCAACAACTTTTTGAAGCAAATTAGAATAGAAGACATTTATTCAATTTAAACTTACTTATATTTTCTTTAATAATCTGCACAGGAGTTCTAGGACTACCTGTTGGCTGCTCTAGTAGTAATGGAACCCTGGTAAAGCTTGTGATTGGCTGTGAGTCTATAATATATTTAACATTTGTAACAAAAATAAACAGTTCAATAATGATTGAATTACCTTCAGTATCATTACAATTTTTTTCTCCTGTTTCATCCATATCGTTAGTCCAAATTGGGGGGGCGGCAAATTTGTGTTCATTTTAATTTTTTTTGTTTCCATCATCGGTTCATCTTCTGATTCAGAAGAAGAAAATACTTTTTTTTTCGAACTCTCTTTTCTGGTATTGCAGTTTCATTTCCTTCATCTGTATTTAAGTCACTTGTATGTTCAGCTTTAGATGCCTTTGCTCTCGCGACTCCATAGACATCTACAAAATGCATAATGTTAACAATATTCAAAAAGTGGCTGAAGTAAATCTGACATTACCATAGGTAGCATTTCTAAATGTTCTGACTTTATGAGAGGGCCAGCAAGAGTTAAACTCGCATTTTTTTATAAGAATATTCAATTTTTCTCGTGTGACAGCAGGCCACAGACATTCATCCCCATTGATCCATCTAGTAGGTACTGCTTCGACTGTTTCATCAGCAATGAAGCAAACTACTGTCCATGTTTTATTGGGTGAAGACATGTTTTTGTTCGCATACTGTTGACATGAAATAAAATAAAACAAACAATACCAAGAAAAAATTTGAAGCAAAGTCAAGCAATGTTGAAATAATTTTCAAATATTTAGGGTTATTTAATGAAAGCATTAAACAAAAAATTTGTTGGAATATTTATGACAAATTAGGTGTATTTAGCAAAAAACAGAAATATGAAAATGGGTGTATTTTTTCCATTTATAATCAATTGCATTTTGGATTCTATTAAAAAGTCATAAGAATATTTTTTATGTATGTACAATAATTTCTGGAAGTAAAAAGCTACCATGTTTTGGAAAAAATCAATTTTGATTCAAATATAGTAGGTTCCAACCATCAATAGTTATAGCTAGGGCATTACACATAAAATATTCTTTCGGGATTTTCTGAGGAATCTAAAAATACTATACATAATATTTTTGTAACTTAATCTGATTTAATAGTATGAAGTAAGGGAAAGACAACAAACTTATTTTTATAAATTAATTTGATACATTTGTAGTTAATTTGACTCAAATCCCAGGATTGAAGATCAGAATTTAAGCCACTAATCAAAAATATATTTAATTTTGATGATTCACAAGGTGACATATAAAAGTTTTCAATAATTGAAAATCTTTTACCAACTATTTTGGTGTATTTCTCATGAACTATAATATTTTTTATCAAAACTACAGTTTTATCCTTAAGCATACAACAATTGTCACCTTCTTTTGAAGATAACAAAAAATTATTCAAATACATTTCTTTATACTGTTTTGCATCAAAAGATTTGTCAATAACTCGTCCTTCAGAATGTTCTTTTTTAAATCTGGTATAAAAATTTAAAGAATTAGAATTTGCATCAAAATCAATTATTGATCTTTCATAAATTCTATTTATGATCTGCTGTAGTGGTTTGTCGCCTTTACGAACTAGTTTTTTTATAAAAATCATGTGGTTTTCAAAAGGAAAAGCACTGAAATTTTCTATACTACCAAATTCTTCAACATCATCAGCAAGATGTAACAAATTGTGAACATTATGGGAAATATGTTCTTTGCCATAAAGTATAGAAAAAGTATTTATAAAATGTTTTATTAGTTGGTGAGAATATAATAAATTTCCATTTTTTGAAAACAATGATATTGCAACATGCAGACATAAAAAATTTTCATATACTTCTTCTGGTACATTTTGTTTTAAAACAACAGGACCCAAGTACAGTAAAAATGTACGGAACTCAGTAGCTTTCCACCTTTTTACTTCCAACAAAGATCTTGGTTTTCGAAGTATTTCTTTTGGCATTTGATTTTTGAATGCTAGGTATTGATCTGAAATATTCCTAGTTTGTTTAGAAGAAAAACGATAGGGTGGTTTTCCACCAAGCCACAGGTTATTAAGTAGTTTTTTCATGACACCCAGGCACACCAAGTGCATGTAATCTAGTGGAAATGATTTTACCATATCTAGCCCTGGAATATTTTCTAAGATAGTGGTTTCAATGTGATGACTTTCCTGTTCCTTTGTTCGAAAACTTATGTCTGTCCTTAAATTAAAACCCTCTAAACCTGGAAAACATGTGCGGTTACCTATATATGAGCCTTCAATGTCACATTTAGTGCAAGACATGTATCCACTGTGTCCTTTGACACATTTTAAAAATGATTTAGCAGGAACATCACATATGAAAGCATGTATTTTAACAGTATAATTTATGTTGTTGTTCAATTAAATCTACAGCTTCATTTACAAAGTCACTCATGAAAGTATTGCTACTCTTAGGTTTTTCATTGCCCTGGTAAATACCACAAATCTGGACAAAATCTTTATTTTTGTAAAAATTAACCATTATTGGCCAAACTTGGTTTCCAGAACTTTTTGAAAGAGGCAAGCCATCAACATTAACACAAATTTCCAAGACATTGTTGTTTGAATTATGTTTTAGAAACTCAACTAACAACTTTTGTATGCACTGTGATAACCCGAAGTGATAATAGAAACCAGGTTCCACTATTTTAATTTGATCACCTGTTTTTCTGGGCGTTTTAAGAAGAGTTCTTGGGTCTTTTGGCAATTCAGGATTATTTTGTCTCAAAATGACCAACAAATCAGATAAAGCTGAATGATTAATATTATGTTTTACAGCCCAGTTTCCTAAAGAAGATACCAAAGTCTCATTTGGTAAAGTAGGAGGTGAAATAAGTTGTTCATTCTCAACACAAGTATTAAAAACAAATTCATTTGAGCCAGATGTGCTACCGTCTATATACATACAATGCTCAGAATGCTCTGATGAATTATCTCCGGAATCAACTAAATGTTCAAAATCAGTTAAAGGCTCTGAAATATGATTTGGGGCGGGGCCCCCAAAATCTAAATTATCTGATGTGGAGGCTTCACCACATAGTTTTAGGTTAATTTTAGAGTTTTCACCTTTGTTGATTCGTTTAAAACGTTGTTCGAACTTATTTAAAAGCTTTCTTTTTTCTCGAGAATCCATTAATATAAAAATACGTTTTACTTACCTCAAAATAAAAAATTAAATTATAATATGCAATTGCCACAAACCAAATAAAACCAATCATCAAGATTCAAGCGCCGGCCAAACGAATAATCCGAATATAACCTACAAATACAAAACACAGCACCAGCACACTGGTAAAATTGCCCGCTAACACGAACTGAACAAGACGTGGCTGCAATGTAGCCAGATTGTTCACTTTTTCGTATAACTTATACCTCGTGAAACATTGACACCATATTTCTTGCGCATAAATAATATGATTCATATCCTCGAGAGCTTTGAAAATATATAAACTTAGAATTTACAACAGATTTTATGGTTTAAAAAATTTGTCGAAATTCAGTTTAATTTAAATAGTATTTCAATGTGTTTTCGATTCTACGTAAATACATTTTTTAGAATCAGGCATCAGGCAACGTTGCAAGCTATCGCGAGATCGGCAACTATCAACAATCATCGCAAGCGCGCCAAATACCGGCGGTTATTTACTACTAAATAGCGGGATTTTCAAAAGTTCTTTTTCAGATATTAAAATCATGACGATGAAACGATTTCTTTGTAGTTTTTGTTTATTAAATCAACTTAAGTGAATTTATTTCGTGATTATTTCAATTCCGTAGGTATATATATAAATATAAAAAGGAATAACTATAATTTATTGATCAAATTTTACAACTGTTTAATCAAATAAAATATCAATAAAAATAGGTGATAATAATGTTAATTTCTTTTATGGAAAAATATTAAAAGGGATGTTCCTAGATCATCCAAATAAAAACATAAGAGGGATGTCCCAACACAAACATCTCTGGCATGTCGTATTTGAGTCAAAAACATTGGGACATGTATAGGACCTTAGTGGGATATACCAGCAAAGTTCTGTGTTATTAGGGCCGTGGACACGCTGTATATATTAATTTGACATCAAAGTGACAACACTGTTGTCTTCCTATCTTACGCATACTATATTGTCATTATGTGTCCACTGCACTGTAGACTCCGCATTCTTTCTTTTTCATTTTAACCGCATTTTCGAAAGGAAATTAATCAGTCCGATTCTCAAAATTATCAAAGTTCACTGTAAACTTATTATCACTAAATGTGTGTCACAGCAAGTTTGTAATAACAGACATATGTTCTTATTCTCTTTGTGCATCCTCTTCCCTTGGTATCAAAATTGACACAATATCCGGAGGAACTTAATACGATTTCTTTTCATAGATTGCTCACTACCGTTTCGGCCAAGTACCAGATTATCGTACCAAGCTGCTACTGTCAACGATTAAAAACAGTGAGCTCTCAAAGGCACATATTTTACAAAATTTTCATTTATTTTCTCTATAAGCAGACACAATTTAGACGATTTATCATTTGCTATTGTTGTCTACTGCTTGTATAAATCTAAAGATTTCCTAAGATCTGTTTCTGCGCAAGGATTTGTAAACCAGAACATTTTATATATCCCTCTCTGCCTTCCCAAGACATTATTCGCTGTGGAATTGGAAGAATGCTGACAGCGGCTTTCTATAATCTTGATATAAAAACTAGTAGTTCATCGTTGCCCATTTGCAATCTACAGTTTTTGCTACTTGCATACAACACACCATTTTCACAAATTCTCCGAGTACATCTCCATTCATAAAGAGTTCTTTTATCGCTTTGCGTTGCCACAAGTGATAATAATAATATGTCAGCTATTGGAATTTTTTAACCCTCCATTAGGCATGTGTACTTTGCTTACGCGGCTAGGCGCGTGGATTACGATGGTAATCCAATTTTCTCACCGGCTACTTTTATTAAAAAAGTATGTAATTTTTTTCAATATATGGTTATTTATGTCAATTTGTTAGTATACATCACATTTCCATTCATAATTTGATTAAATTTTATGATTTAAAAATTATAGAGGTAACCGTGTCTTTTGAAGTCTTAATAGCTGCATAATTAAAAATGATTGCAAAAACAAACTTTATACTAGTCAAAAAATTAAAATATATTCAGTTTGAAAAAAGAAATATACATAAACTCGAATAAAGTGTCCAGGAAAAAAAAATAATAACATGAACGAAAAAAACTTGTTAGATATGCGGTATTTTTACTCTGACTATTCGGTGCACACATCCCTCATATTATGATCTTTGCATGCATGTTTGCTAAATTTTTGGCCAATTTTTTTTGTCGATTAGTTAGGGCTTCCGGAGCAAATATAGCAACGACGAATTCAATTTTCTGGCATATTGGATGGGGGAGGGGGTATAGTTTTTTCTAATCCAAGAAGGTACCTGTTACTAACACAAAAAATTTGTAAGCAATTTTGCGACTAAACATCTTGTAAGTGCGTCGACGAAAAAATAGAATTAAAAAAAATATATATATATAAATAAATGAAAAAAAAAAAAATGCATGCATAAATGAAAAAAAGAAAAAGTCGAAATAATTGAAATGAATAAATAGATGCACAAATACTAACAACATATATACATATTTTTTTTAACACACACAAAGCCACACAACTACTCAAAAAAAAAAAGAAGGTACCTAACGAGCTCGACGCCGAAGTTCTTTTAGTACATTAGGAATGGTTGACCTGAATTTAATTTGGGGTTTTATCAACTCATAAGCAAATTTTTCAATAAAGTTAGACCTCAAAACTTTTTTTTCTGGATGGTTTGCTTTATAAACACAGTAAGCATTAATTCCACATATATTCAGCAAGTCGAAAAATACAACCATTGGCCATCGATTTGTTGTTCTCGCTACATTGTATTTTTCACACAATTGATCTACTAAATCAACGCCTATTTTGGTTTTATTGTAGCAGGTTATAATTTCCGGTAACTTCCCTTTACTTTCTATATCAATGGAACTGTCATGGTGCATTGACGAAATCAAAATAACGGCCTTGTTTTTTTTGGACAATAGGAAACTATAGTATAGTTTTCCTGAAAGCCAAAAATAGAAGTTTTCTCCTCTCTACCTTTTTTTGGCGAAAACTCAAGGGGTATTTTGCATCTATTTTTCCGCATAGTGCTGACATACGTCACTATTTTCAACAGCCGCATTAATTTCACTTTCGGGAACATTTCCAAACCGATTTATTTTAAGTTTCAGTTGAAAAATTAATAAATTCGTATGCGTTGTTTATGATCTTTGTTGTTGGTAACGGTACATAGCAACACAGCATACAAGGCAACTTGTCAAACTTGCATAAGATTTCCTCGATTTTTTTTCCGGAAAAACTGCCAAGTTAAGTAATTTTTCCACTTAAAATTTTTATTTGACATACCGATTCTTGATAGCGATTGATCAAAATTGATAGGAAGGAAATAATTCATAAAAATTATCTGGATCACTGTGTACATATAAATTGTAATAATTTTCTGGACTTTTGTTACATATCCGGAATCATCAATTTTTTTTTATTCAGCTCAACGTGCATGTGACAGCTATAGCCATTAGCACGAGTTACAATTACAATTTATAACAGTCTCTCTCATCTGGCTTCCATCTCACATCGGCATTGATGGTAACGAAACTGCGGACCGCCACGCGAAAGATGCTACCACTAATAACGACTCAACACACATTGTCCAACTCGCAACCGACCTGAAGATCCACTTCAAAAACGCTACACAAGATTCTTGGCGACACCTGTGGCGCAATAGTACGACAGCACTTCATGATATCCATCCATCCACTTCTCCTCTCTCCCTGAACTTCTTAACCCGGAGAGAGAGTACTACAATCAGAAGAATCCGAATCAGTCATACCAAACTCTCACACGGATATCTGATGTCTTCAGGAAATCGTCCCGTTTGCCATAGCTGTAACGATATTGTGACCGTTAAGCACATACTGACGGACTGCAAACAATTTGCTGCTATATACAAACAACTTGATCTTAGGCCCAACCTCAAGGAAATGCTTCACTGCCCTACCGAAATCAAGAAAGTCTTACAGTTCCTGAAAGCTACCAATCTATACTGTAAAATCTAATTTAAATATTTTTATTTATTTTTTCTGTGCCAATGACCAGCGCTGTCGAGGCACGTTAAGCAAAAATTAAAAAAAAAAAAATTACAAAAAACAATTGTAATCAGTAAATAAAGTAAGTGGTATTATATCTTGTTTATGAGCTGCTCTTCCTGCAGGAACTGGATCACATTATCCAATTGGTTTTTTTTATTTAGGATGTTTGGTTTTATACCAAGCTGTTGGCGTTTCATGGCGAAATGCCGGCACTCAGAATGGATATGCTTCATTGTTAGCTTTGTGTGGCAATATTGGCATTTTGGCAAAGAAGATGATGGAATTATATATCCATGTGTAAGTCGAGTATGTCCAATACGTAATCTACGAACAATTGCCATGTTTCGTCTGGATAAACCAAAGTAGGTAGCTTGGTTCACTGTTGGTTGAATGTTACGTGGCATTGAAGTACTTGATTCTAATGATTTTGCCAGGTGGTTAAATTTAGTTTTTTTAAATAAGCCTCCCCGTCTCCAGATATTTGTAGATCAATGATGTTGGAAAGAGAAGAGGCTTCTTTTGCAAGGCAATCGGCTTTTTCGTTACCTATTATCCCGACGTAGGAAGGAACCTGAATCGTCAATTTGTTAATATGCATTTTGTAGAATTTTTCTTATATGTTGTTGTTGATTAATCTTATATATTCTGTTGCAAATTTGGCCAAACATACATTTTCCAAATTTGAAGATCTTAGGCTGTGATAATCTAAAAGTTCGGAAATATATACGTTTTCATAGTCGAGAGATATTGTGGCCAACGATGATACACCCTACAGGATTGCTTATTTCCATTCAACTCTGTGTTCGCCTCGCTCAAGTCGGACGAATACGTCATCACTGGACCTAACCTTTTTAATTATATGGTTTATCGTTTGTTTACAAAGTGTGTTTTGACGATATTTTATCCGTTTTTTCAATTTTGAAGGTGTTTATTAATACAGGTGGTAAGTAAACTTCTCTAATTGTCAATCAAGAAAGTCTATAAATACGAAGCACATTATTTCAGTGTAAATACAAAATTTTTGGATTCGCGTTTCATTGTATAGATTTCCCCATGCAAGCAAAAATTAAAATTAATTTAAAACTAAAACTTAGAACAGAGAATCATGTAATGTAGATGATCATGCAAAAAATAAGAAATTAAGATATAAGCTAAAACTAAAAAGAATGCCTTAGCTTGTCAGTTTCTGGCATAAACATCTACATTACATGGTTTTATAATGGTGGATTCATGCAAAAAAAATTAAAACTAAGATTAATTTAAAACTAAAACTAAGAAGATAAAACCATATTATTTTTTAATTTAAATCTGAATTTCTTAGTTTTTTGCATGAGCATGTACGTGTGATGTAGATGTTCATGTAAGAAACTAAGAAATTTAGATTTAAATTGAAAAATAACATGGTTTTATCTCCTTAGTTTTAGTTTTAAATTAATCTTAGTTTTAATTTTTTCTTGCATGAATCCACCTTTAGTTCTTAGTTTTAGTTTTAAAGTACTTAATGTAAGTTTTAATTTTTGCTTGCATGAATCCACCTTTGTAAACTTCGAAAAATTATTAGGATTATTTACAATAATTATCAATCCCAGAGAAAAAAATTTTTGAAGAGAAAATGTGTGAGTACCACAAGAGATGATAGAGGTTTTAAGAAATTGTTTATTAATAAATTTTTTATTAGTGCATAAGGCGTCTATTTTATTTTCACCATAAGAAGAAAAATACATAATGCTGAGTTTACCCATCAATTAACCCATAAGTACATCTCGTAGATATGCTTCTGTTTCTGTGCAAAACAAATTATAAGCAAGTTTCTTCAATTCAAAGTTATTGTTTCGAACGTCTATTTATATTTTATAACTACTTATACTACTGAATATAACTTTTTAAAATAACATTTCACCCAAAAAAATTAATTTATAATTATTTTTTGCAAATAAACTAGAAAAAAGTGGAAAATATTAACGATTGCAGTATATTTTAAATCGGTCGAGGTCCACTGGTGACGTAAGCACCGACGAAAGATTCAAGCGAATAAGCAATCCTGTAGGGTTTATAATCGTTGTATTGTGGCAAGTTGAAATTTTGATTTTGTCATTTTCGTTAGTTTTTCGATGGGAAAAGTGTTTACAAAAATGTGACTGATACTTAAATTTGTTAAACGTAAACCTTATGTATGATAGGCGGCCTCGTGGACTGAAACTTCATGACTTCCCAAAAATATATTGCCCAATTTTCTCAATTTCGCTTTTGTATCGATATCTCCGGCTCTGATTTTTGTTTCAGCTTCGGCCATTAATTTGGAAATGCCAGAATTAGATTTGTTTATATAGGGTTGTCCAAAAAGAACCGGAATTTCCTTTTTTATTGATATTTTTTTTATTTATAGGTCGATTTTATTGATGTCGGTTTTGTTCAAAAGATAATTGATCAAGATACACTACTAATCTAATATTTCGCGTTTTGTTTAAAAAAACAAAATGGCGGACACATCCAAACTTTACCAAATTTTAAGACTGACTGGAAATTTTTTGTTTCGCACTATATATGTCTGCGAATTATTTTACGAAAGTTCAGACATTTGTGAATGTAACGAGATGTCAAACATAGAAATCGGTCAAAAATTGTCTGATGTATGGCTCGAAAAAAACAAGTATGTTATTTTATGTTTCAATTTTATGTTTCCACTAATTTTTTTGTGGTAAACGTACAGTTCTTGAATGTCCAATTTGTATAATGCTACGGTTTCCCTTTTTAAATATACGATGCTGTTATAGGTAGATGTTGCCAGTCGGACTCCCTCATGAAGGGTACCGTACCATTATCTATAATGATGAATATTCTGCTAAATATTTCAAACGTATACCTGTTGTCGTTATTAATATCAAGCAGAATAATTATTTAAAGATAAAATTAACAGTAAAAAAAATTTCCTCGCGGGGAATCGAACCCGGGTCTACCGCGTGAGAGTCTGGTATGCTTACTACTCAACCACCAAAGAATATGCAAATCGTTTATCTATAACGTCAAATGTATTACATAATTTTTACTTAAAAGGAACTAAAGCTCCTACCGTGTGTCCCGCGACACGTTCTACCTCTTTTTAGATAACCAATGTGTCCTTTTGGTAATTTTGACAAATTCTGATAATTTGAATAGTAAGTTCGGGTAATTTTCATTTTTGCATCGGCAACACTGGACTACCAGTTCATAATTTGTTGCTTTTCATAGAAACTTGACCCTTCTTTTTTATGACATTACTACAGAGTCATGAGAATATAGACATTTAGGGCAAACGGTAGTTTTATTTTTGGTCCAACAAAATAACATACTTGTTTTTTTCGAGCCATACATCAGACAATTTTTGACCGATTTCTATGTTTGACCCCTCGTTACATTCACAAATGTCTGAACTTTCGTAAAATAATTCGCAAACATATACAGTGCGGAACAAAAAATTTCCAGTCAGTTTTAAAGTTTGGTAAAGTTTGGATGTGTCCGCCATTTTGTTTTTTTAAACAAAATGCGAAATATTAGATTAGTAGTTAATTATCTTTTGAACAAAACCGACATCAATAAAATCGACCTATAAATAAAAAATATAGCAATAAAAAAGGAAATTCCGGTTTTTTTTGGACAACCCTATATAATTCACTATGTACGATACACACGAATATGGATCGATGATATTAAATTGAATATCCATATTGGCTTAATGCATTTTCAAAATGGTGGTATTGTAGGGATTTATATTTATGTCGCATATATTCCTTTTAAGAAAAACTTTACTGTTTTTCTTCAATACACATCTCAAGGCTTGTTCGTATTCAAGTTCGGAAATGTCTGAATATTCTAGTAAATCGTCAAAAGTAAAATCTAAAGTGGACAATTGTTGTGGATTTTCCATAAATTTGTCTAGTCACTTGAATAATTTTGTGATTTTTAAATGCTTTTTTTTCAATAATGTTAATCATATTATCGTCAACATCATCATCTTGTTTATTTGAAAGTGGTGTTAAAATTTTGGTTTCTCTCATTGGATAAAAAGTTATATTGTATCTACATTTACCATTAGTAATTGTACTATTATTGTTATTAGATAATATTTTACCGCGAGAAATTGAATGATTATGTTTTTGGTAATTGATCAATTGGTTGTTTTTTAAATTTACATTGTTGGCTAAACAACAAATGAGTTTATTGATAAATGTCGTGCAAGTCGTTTCTTTTCCACCATTGAAAACCGGTGCATTTTTCAATCAACTTACAGAATGTATGTGTGGAGCACCTCTTTGTTGAAATTCCAATCTGTAATAATGATGTATCAAAGGATATCCCCATCCGAAAATCTCACTTTTTTCACAGGCCATCCTCATTTATTTCCATAAAAGACGAATTTTATTTTCGAAATATCTTACGACAGTGACAAGATCATCACGAACTAATTATGCTTTTTCTCCCGAACTCATCTTGTCTCTTATATCTTGATAATTGATATTTTTTCCATTCAAAATTTTACTCAATATAATTAAAAGTTGATTCCATTTTCCATCGGCCGAAGAAAGTGTTTAAAAAAATGTTGTTGTTGAATACACAATGTGATACCATTGAACATTCCAAAAGTTTGTTTCAGTTTAAAATCGAAAAATAATTTGTTAGGTCTGTAACAATATCTTTTATACAAAAGCAATTAAGATTTTATTATCGAAGAAAATGATATTTTACGTTGTCTACCACCACCGGTAGACTTAGTCGTGAGTGAATCCGCTAAATTTCTAGCTTTTCTATGATAAATCTTTAGAAATGATAATTCTTCCACATGTTTATCTTTTATAATCGATAAAGGTCTACTACTTCCATCTCCCAATACTAATAATTTTGCAGCATCCTCGACATTTTTATTGTAATCGTCCAAAATTGTTTGAATATCGATATCATCAAATATATCATTATCATCATCTGGAAAATCTTCATCATTAACCAATAACTCATTATTGTTTTCAATTAAATTTACCATCAGTAATGAAATGCTTATCATCATGTTTTCCGATGTTTTTTATCATTGTCGATATCGATGATATTGTTGATGATAATAATTTATTAAAATCTACTGTAATTTTTTCTTCAACATGAAGAGTAATCTTGATTAATAAAACAAAGCAGTTTAAATTTTTCCGGTCTTACACACTCGACCATGTAAAAATTCTTATGGCGAGTCATTCTTTTTATTGTCACTTGAATAATTTTGGTCTCTTCAACTTTTCTTGGTGAAACTTGGACCATCTTATTAATATCTGTCGGTACATTAACAACATTACCTTTTAAAAATTTAGTTTTATCTCATCCCAATGTCTTAATTTGCATAAATGGTATTCTAGGCGAAATCATCCTTTCTTCCAGCATACTCAAATCCTTCGATTGTTCCGGTGGATCGTTCAAGATATAACCATTTTCTACAGAAATTGCTGGTACTTTGTCCTTCCGAACTTGAGGAATACAATATGTCCAGCATAATTTTTCAGAGAAATCTACTTTTTTAATTTGTCCAACAAATTTCAAGCCAAATGTTTTTTCAAGTTTTCACTTTTAAAGTTTTTCGTATGTCTTGGGAGAACTAATTTTCCACAGCACGTACATACATCAGTATAATAATTTTAGTTTGTGTTTAGCTTTTTCTAAATCATCTAAAAATAGGTCATAGGTACTGATATAAGGCATCTACGTTTTGTTGGATAACGAAGCAAGATATTATGAGGAATACTTACAAAATAAATAGGTATATGGTGGAATTATATATTTAATAAAATAGTACTTAGATAAGCATTTACTCTCCAGTTTCATACAAGCACCTTGATACAGGATACAATTTCCATTTTTCAATATTCTCATTAGTTTTGCTTTGAAGAGTTTTATCAAAAACCTTCTGATTTTTTATTTATCTTGTTTCCGTGGTGAAAGCCAGCTTTTCCGTACAATCGCAACACTGTTAGCCCCGGCGTCATTTACATATTTCTTTAAATTCTATCACGACGTACATATTTTCCATATTATAAAGATTTGATTTTAAAACTCACTACAACTCACTTACCTAATTTTATTGTCTACTCTACCTCTAGTCTCTACTCTACTGATATCACCACCTAACTAACATAGATAACCTTCCAACTAAAACTAACCACAAATTCACAGCACGCTACCGCTACCATGCTTGATTTGGCGGGAATGTATGTAGTGAAGTGACGCATGACGCCTAGCTCGTGACATAGAACACAAAATACGGACAAGAAACGGTGAGCACTCATGGGACGTAAAGTTGAGAACATCACATCGTAACGAATCTGTATTTTTTGAGGACGATTAATAGAATAAAAATTGATTATTTCAACATTAATGTAGGTATCCTTTATTAATTTAACGTCGATTACAATAATAAACATCAGAAAGGACAGAAAGTAATTTGAACGTAAGCATTATATTTATTATCTTTTTCTAATGTGTAATTTATATATAAATATTGATGTTTCTTATCATAGTACGATCAGTGGGGCTTTTTTCAGTTGTACTTTTTGTATAAAATATAGTTTATGAAAAATGTCGAAGCAGTGTAGATAACATTTGAAATTTGGGTAATACCGTCAAAAATAATGACGTCTTATATAAGTCATATATTGTGACGTAGTTTATAGGTCATATATTGGTCCGAGACGTCGTGGACCAAATATGACGGAAAATTAACGTCAATATGTCGTCATCCTAGGTCACTTTGCTACCTGGGTCATGAAAGCAGAGACTGACTTTTGTGAATCCTTTCCGATTTCGACTCTTTGAAATTGAATTTTCTTCCTCTATTGGTTTTACCATTTGAAGGGGTCAATGCAAGAAGTGGATAAGTACACTTTTAAAAATTTTTCAGGAGAGACAAAAAACGTTTCTAGGTTTTATTGAAAAAACAGTCAATTTTTGACATTGGTCAGTTAAAGCTTATTGATTCGTGGTAATATTTTGACCGACTATTTGACTTTGTGGATTCACATGTGTCTCATAATAATAATAATGGACATGTCCACTTTTTGCTCAGTTTAGCTGTCATTATTTTACAATATTTATTTTCAAGCAAAAATCAGTACCAGTACATGCTATTCTCAATTCATTGAAATAACAATATTATTTTTAATATAATATAGGTCCAAGGCAGACATTAGTTATCATTATTTTCGAATTCGGAGCACAATGTGGCAGCTTCTCGTTAAGCAAAATCCATGTGATAGTTTTTTATCTCATTATAAAACCACTGATCAACTGGTGGTACATAACCAGCAGCCACTGCCATGACATGGTCGAACTTCTTCTTTTTTAACTTCCTCTTTCCAGTATATAAGGTTTTGGTATTATTGGGCATATTGAGAACACTATTCTTATTTTTTTAAGTTCAAATTCGTTGAATAGTGGTAGCGATGTTGAGATGCTACAAGAAATCTTTGGCAATATTGACATGTCATATTGGAAAATTCTGTACTTCGAAATTGTGAATTTCTTATCTTTCACGCTTGGATTAATTTTGAAACTTGGCAAAAAATGTTCTTTAAAATTTAAAAACATGTTTTGGTCAGGTGTTATCACCTCAAATTTTCTTCCAGATTCTCGAATGATTTTGACATACTCGCTTGGTAGGTAAATTTTATCATATTTCCGTTTTCTCTTCTCGATAGCCGCAAAGCTCCTGTCACACGGCAGAAAGCTATGGCCTGGTTCAGGGAAGTCGTGGTGAATAAATTTGAATTTTTTAGTTTCTACAAGTGTATAAAGATACTGAGTCATGACCAAATTTTTGTTTTGAGATGCACAGTTGTCTGAAAACATGTAAAGGTCAGTTACTTCTGGTCTTATAATATTTTCAAAGAAATAATTCAGTAGACTGATAACTTCGTTTTGTCCCTTTCCAGCAATGGTTTCATCATATAGAAAAAAATAACTTATGCCAGTGCTTGCGACATGGATACAGAAGCTATAGACCCACATTTGAATCTTATAAAATACTTCGGAAAACGAAAATTTTTGTTGGTAGTCGAAAGTTATAACTTACATGTGAGCATTAGTTTTAAATAGTTCCGACTTCAGTTTAAGCTGCTCGTAGAAGGTTTGGGCTTTTGCAACGTGCAATGATTTTTCTGCACCGTCAATTTGATTAATCATTTTGTCACATTTTTGACCCGTGTCAGATTTTGGATTACCGAATGTGATATTGAAATTTTCCGAGAAGTATTTCCTGAAAAATTCATGTTGCACCATTGGTCTAAAATTTCATTTAAAATGTTCACTTTTTATATTCCCTTGTAGTAATGCATATTGGGCAGGTTCGTGTTTTTGCAGGTACAACTCATGTAAATTGTCAATGTTGAGTAATGGCGATAAGTAGTATTTGCACAAGTTATCACTTCTACTATAGTGGGATTTATATCTGGGAAAGCACAAAACATGATCGCGTATCTGTTTCTGGAGTAATTTTGTTTGGTCTATTATCATGCCGTCCCCTTTGATCTGGTGGAGGTGTGCCACGGGTTTTCAAGTGACTTATTAATCTCTCTACCCTACCTTTTTTTATACCATGTATTGCAAGTAATGCATTTTTACAAACATGAAAATTGTTGACACCTACTTTAACCTGAAATAAGAAAAAATAATAAGAGGAAGCTTGAGATTTTCAAAAGAAATACTTACAAAAAATGTGCATGTTACACTTTTTGGTTTGTTTCGTTCTACATCATCTGTGCGGTTTCTTTTTCGTGAGACATCATTGACGACAATGTTACGACATAAATAAGAATCTTGAAGCTCTTTGCTTTGTAGTTTATTTAAGTCATCGAAAACTCTTTGTCTAACATCAGCTGGCACATTGTCAAAACATTTTAGTCTGCAGTTGCATGCATTTCCCATAAAGGCCGCTTGACATGGTGCAATACAACCTGCAAGGGATTGCATGCAATTTTTTGCAAGGTCAAAATATTGCATGATGAATCTTTCACGCTGTTTGACA
>CAJUYI010003831.1:0-21172 GCA_910591695.1 Galerucella pusilla | reverse complement strand
CACTTCATATGGATATTCTTTCACAACATAATCCTCTAAATTATGATTAAGTGACATTTTTCAATATAGTTTCATGTTTCCAACTCAATTGCTTATAACGGCGATGAAAGCGGTACAAGAATTGCTTATTTAAACATGGCAATTGATAAAGCAAAAATTTTATCCCAAAGAAATGCGTTAAACAATATTTTATTGTCAAATGGAACGGTATACGATAACTGTTTTATAACGAAGAATATTTAGGCACTATACAACTGAAAAGTGTTTTATAATGCAACGCAATTGAATGCTATACAATATTTATTATACAACATTATATAGCTTCAATAAGACAAGCTTAAGTAACTATTTTATAATGTTGTAGATGTTAGTTATATAGTATATTATAGAACTCTTATACAATAGGTATAGAAGTCTTATAAAATGATATTTTTGATGTTGTAAAAACTGGCTTATAAGGTATTATATCAATTTAAAAGAAGTGATAGTATAATGCGTTATAGCATATATTGTAAAAGTCACTATAGAATAATTTGATACAACTATTTTCTTCAAAAAACAAAATTATCGCAACAAAAGGCTCAATAGAAATAAAAAGTCCTTAAAACAACGCTATTCGACTAGTATACAACTTAGAATTTCATTTTGCTAGTTGGAATACAGGTACATATTTGTATACACTTCATTCCATTCATTTGGTTCTGTTCCCTAGTGCATACTCCACTCATAGAAGTTTTAATAACGATTAACTTCCCGAATACATAATGAAGAATATGGGTACTCATAGTTCAAATATGGCTCAATTTTTGTTCATTCTTCAGATTCAAAGTAATTCAGAAGCGTTGGCTCACCATGTATGCATGGTTTTTGGATGAGCATTCATTGAAAACTGGATGATCCTTTTTGCCTTTCCTTCCCCTAAAATCCTGAAAAATGTCTAGTAGCTCCCTCATTTCCTCTACTAAAAGACATTCCAGAATATCAGCGAGCTTCAAATCAGGTTTCTCTAGGGTAGAAATGTTACAGCGCTTTCAGCCGAGACACTTTGTGACCGGCTTCTAGTATCTGAAAAGAATCGCGCGGCTGAAAATACATTAAACACCATGTATTCCTTATTTAAGTCTCGTGTGAATAATAGCCATTCTACACAAGTAAAAGAGTATACTTTCTCCACGACTAAAAAGAAAAAACTTTCAGTGAGGATCGAACCTCGATCGTCCGCGCCATAGTCAACCACCACTAGGCTATAGAGCATATTTATAAAAATGTAAAGAGTAAATATATAAGTATACGTAACTCATATTTTTGATCGGAACCCTCACATTTATAAATGAAATTAATTCCGGGATGCGTACATATTCACTATCGCTACTGTTGTCCATTTTTTTCTCTTATAATATGTAAAATTATGATTTTATAATTATTTTGACGTTTCAAACGACGCGTTGTCAGAAGCGATTTGCGCTCTTAGGTATTTGACGTTTTAAGGAGACGATTTGATTTATTCATTTTAGCGTGAATTCTGATAATGATAGAATGTGATTGGCTAACAAGAGTGAATTCTTTTTATTATTCACTGGTGTGAAGAATTTATATCATTATGGAGCTAAATATGTAAAAATAATTTGTGCGTTATCATTTACTCGTGGAGAAAGTATGTTCCTCAATTTATTCAGTTCGTTGAAGCATTAACATTGACTGAAACTATGAACACCAAAATATCTTACTTATCGACAGAATATAAGTTTGCTAAAGAATAAAATAAAAAATAGCATGGACTAAGTAATCCTACTGAAATGGAAGGAGCTGCAAAGAAAGATTAATCGTATAATTACACGTATCACAACACTTACAAATATATTTGTACTTTCATCTGTTCCTGAATAACCGATCGACAATGAAATCTTTATATCCATGGAAATATTAAAAAAGCTTCGTCTGTGTAGGCGTCGCAAGCAGAAATCTCTTTAATGCAGTTATCATCGTCTACAAACAGTGACAGTGAACTGTCGGAGTTGATTTCTTTTACACATCACATTTTTAAAGCTGGGGAAAGTGTTTGCCATGCACTGCTTTTAACGGCTGTGCCACAAGGTTAAATTTCATCAAATCTCAACTAAGGGGATTCCGGTTAGGCTACTGTCTCACAGAAAACTGATAAAATTAGTTGCTTTCGAATTTTTCAGTTTTGATTTTCATTGTATCAGTTTTTTTTCATGAAAAATATTCAGTATGGTTTGTCAACTTCTGGAAGAGTGAACTCCCATAGTATGCTGATTTATTCTTTACGCTTACAAGTCGTAGATGAAATAAATTATTTATAAATATGAACTACCCAATGATTATAAAAATGATTGATCAATTGGCAAGAAAACATAATCTGAGTATCACAATAAGTACAGTAAAGATAGTATTATAATTTGGTCAAAGGGGCTACTCCTCAGTTGAATTGTTCTTTATCAGGAGCCTTCCCCAAAAAAGGAAAGAGCGTGCCTTGGTAATCAACAATAAGTTTGGTTACTCTTTTTTTGAATACTAATATAGGTAGAAGGTTATCATGTTTTGAGATCTTATAAGTGGAAGAATTTGAATTGATCTGTTCTAATAATAATAAGATGTATTCGTTGAATGTTCACATTATGAATATCTGTCCGGAAAGACATTTGTTTGTAGAGATATGGATGGATCTGTGCTGCTTCAATTCCATAAAATATTCATGGCAAATGAATCTTTCAGCAATTGATCATATTGAACCAGCCTGCATGGGGTGTGTGATGTTCCACCAAATTGTAGAGTATCATAAATAAGTCTTAGACAAGAGTTTCGCAGTTTTGTGATCTACGTTCTTCGACAATATAACTGGGATCATAATTTGATAGCAACAAAACTTATGCATCACATCATCACTTTTCCAGTTGACTATTTAAAACCTGTTTATTCAAAAATAATAGTTTGACTTTTAAGAGATATGAAGATATATTGTGGTGGTCAAATTTGAGTTTGTCATCTAAATATATAGAGGTTACTGTTCATCTTAACATTTATTTACAATTAAAATCTACCTTAGCCCTTTCTCCAAATGATTTCAACTGGTTTATCACAAAATGTGTTTTTAAGAGAGATCCACCTAAGTAACTTTTTTCTGATTCTGCAATTTATGAGGGGTCAAAGAAGATGTGTGTTATATAGGAAATATCGCTGACGTTTGAGTTACACAGATATCATATTACAGGATGATAACAACTTCTCTATTTTCATGGGAACGACGCTAGATTGCATTTTATATAAAAAAAAATTATAAATTAGATATGTCCAATGCAATCCAGTTCCAATTAAATTTTATTCTCAATTCCTCAATTTTCTCCATTTTGATTTTAGTATATTATCATATCTCAAGGGTTATTCAGATAAAAATCATTTTTGAAAACCCAAACGTAGTTTTTATTGTGTATCATTAGCGTATAATATGAAAAAGTGCAATTTTTCAGAACCGATCTAGAATTACTTGGATACATTTTATACGTTGTATATGCGACGAAAGCATTCGAATAGAGTCTTGGGCAACTCCACAATTTATATATCGGACGTTAGAGTGATTAATCGCTAGCATAATCTTTCGACTCCCCCCACTTAGAGATAATTTCCAAAAAAAAAAAACAGTTTGGGGACTAAAACCTATGCAGCTTAGAACAGCTAGGTGAAATTGATGGTTTATCATATCAAAAGTCATGGTATAGTTAAAATAATATCCTTCTTGGTGTGCGTCATCGATTGTGACGTATATCCGGGTTTTCGGCATGTCGTTTATTTTACTTGCTATTTTGACATATAGCTAACCTTACATTTGATAAATAAGATCATCAGTATTGTATTTAGCCAAATTCGAGAAAGATATGCAATTAATAATTACCAGCTTCTTTTTCTAACTGAAAATACTTGAGAACTTTCAAAATACTGATATTTTTCCGTGTATTCATGCATATTTTTGTATTATTCATATAAATAAAACAATAAGATTAATATTCACTTGTCATAAATAATAATTGACCGTAAACAACAAAGTACAGACCTGTCAAGAACTGTCAGTGTGACAGTAGAAAAAGACGTAAGACTTATTGCCAATACAAAAGTAACGCCTTCATATTATTTTAAGCTCTCGATTGATAGGTTTTGCTGGCGCGTAATCTAAACATCAACCAATCAAATTTTGGTAAGTTAAAGATTAGGGTTAACGTTTATAAAACATTCAAACGGTTCATCAATGTGATATTTTGATTAGGATTAATCACAGACCTGCCTTTTTTCCATTTCTTCCTACGTAATGTGATAGAAGGAGATTAACAATCGATGACGCACACCAAAAAGGGTATTATTTGAACTATATAGTCGAGTGATTTTAAAATCCTGTCTTACCTTTGTGACGTTCTCTGAATATATCGTCTGTGACATTCAATAGAATAATACCATAACTGTGCCCTGCCTTGAAACCCCATTTATTTTAGGGCAGTATATTGTAGATAGCTGTATTACGAATTAGCTTCATAGACGGATTTGGAAAAAACTATTATAACATGTGAAAATATACTTACATACATCTGTTTCATTTCTGGGCCTGATACTAACGAACAGCTCTGTTTTTTGCAGGTATACGAAAAATAACGGAAAAAGCCTGTATAAATTTCTTGGTTTTCACTTTTTTCCCCCCAAATAACCATTAACATTATAAATCATGGAAAAATATCAGTTCTCGTGGGGTCAGACAATTTTGTTCCAATCCCATTGGTGTATTGAAAAACCCATTACAGATTTCCATGTTGTTAGTTATAATTTTAATATAAAACATAATATCATTCCTGGCGAAAATTGATATAATTTATGTTAACTGCAATGTTACCCTGATAATTTTGAAATGGATTGCGGTTTGCAAAGGGAATTAATGGCAGAGTAACACCAGCTGCGCTTGAAGTCCTGATTATTGCTTTGAATCAACTTTGCGATACAGTTTTCATAAACATCACCATTTTCCTTGCTCTATCATCATTATAATGATTTATGTAAATGATGTTTTTGATCTGTTGCTAATTCATACGTTTGATCTGGTGGAAAACGAGCAAAATAATTTTCAGGAACAGTTTGAAGCTGCAAGTGTGTTTATTCGGAATTTAACAACAATTTAAGAATTATTTTTTATATTTATTCGGACTATGATATATGTAGGCAAATAAGATATTGTCTATTTTAGTGTATTTGGCAAATAAAAATTAAAAAAAAAACATATCCATACAATTTTCTCTAGGAAGTTTTTATATATAAAATATTCTCAGTACACTATATCCAACTTGAGTCCAGCTTGAGCGATAAACGACTTTTTTAAGTGAAATATGAATGGTACTATAAACTTAAATCCTAATTGAGACACATTTCATTCATTTAACAAATTAAGAAAAAGTAAAGTACACGAATAACACTAAAACGTTTCATAAAAGATCGTCTCATCTTAAATAATGTCATCGGTTCGAAATGTTTCTCTATTTTACTTCTTGCCAAAGTTCGTCGCGGGTATTCATGACATTTCAGTAAACAAGGTGTTTCATTGTACCCCAGAAACTAAAATCTAGAGGGTCACATTCTGGGCTACGTGGTGGTCAAGGAAGGGGCTACCGCATCAATCCAGCGTTCAGTAAAGTTAGTATTCAAATATCCTCTGACTATACTGTGGCAGTGCATTATTTTGCATAATCATATTTTGTCTCAAGTTCAGTGGCAGTTGTTTCAATAAATTTATGAAATCATTTCGCAAGAAATAAGTTAGGTATCATTACCATTCGAATTATGGGGTAACTCGTATGGCCCTAATAAATAATGACCAATGATCCAATACCAAAAGTTAAAGTTGGAAATGCCATTTGGGAATTTTTAGTTGCCCAGACATTATTGTTTCTTCTATTATAAACACCACAGCGTGTGAAGGAGGCTTCGTCGGTAAATAATATTCTATCAATAAAGGTGTAGTCCATATTTCGCCTGTTTCGGATATTAACAGCAAATTATCTGCAGGTGATGAATTTGGCACCGATGTAAAATGGTTACTGGTGATACTCCTCCAGGTGTAGTATTCTCAAGATTGAAGTTTTACTGAACCCTAAATCTTAAGATTTACGTCGAGTAGTACCAGAGGTTCATCTTCCTCTTCGACATCATGCGTAATCATTCTTGGTCGGCTTGAGTTGTCACGTACAGGTTGAAATGAATCGCTACTACTGATAATATGGTTGGACTGTGGGAAAATCTCTGTTTGGTCTAGACCTGAAATATTATCAACTGAATAAACTTATCGCCTGCATCTGTTGAGAAGCTGAATTTGTGGAAAAATATAAATAGGTGTCAGCCACAATCGATTATTTCTCTGGTGTCTATGGGAAGGAAAATACATTTTTGACCTGGTATGAAACCTTTCGTTGGATTCTATAATACTGCTTTTCCACTTTATCTATTAAATGTTGAATTGATTCGATTTTTATTTCTAGAGAATTTGCATAATATTCCAAAGCTTTCCAGAGAGAATTCCACCTTCAGATCGCTAATATCTACAAAATGTCAAAATAGTATATATCAGAAACTTCCGCTATTATCTTCAATAGAAAACTAACCGAAAATTATTCTCCAAGTTGTTGGAACTGATAGAAAAGAAAAATTACCAAAATTATCCAGCTACACGTTGTAGCCTAGGTAGGTTAACGTATAATAAACGAGAGTTGAGAGTTTCACTACTACACTAGTTAAAACTTTGAATGAGAGCTTAGTTCGTGCAACATATTGCGTTATTGTTGGTTGTTTGGAGAATTAATTCTTTCGCATTTAAAATGACATGCTTTAGCTTTGAATGATTGAATTATACGACGATAAGGAGTATTTCTCTGATAAATACATTTAAATTGGAGCATTTGTCTCGGAAACTCCTTATGCAATATCTAACAACACGACAAGTTCAGGCCAAAATTGGCCAGTTTTGCATCAGCACGCCTCAGTTTCGCTTCCTTATTGAAGGCGGTCCTCTTTCCAGTGACCATTTTTAATTGGAAGTCCCAGAGTGTTAATAAGGAGAATAAGTTGGATGAAGATTGTGAGGAAGCAGTCCAGGTATTGCATTGTTTTGTTGGAAGGGTAGAATGTTTTATCCCATTTTGATTCATTTTTCGCGATTTTCTCATGTCATTTCAACAGCTCCAACTTGGAATCCCAATCACCAACCCTTTGTATCTGGTAGTGAATAATCAGCACTTTGTATAGCTTCCGTATATAAATGCTGAAAGTAAAATAATTAATATTCTGTTTGCCGATATGGTTGATGTCAACTACCACACCCAGTTTAATATAGTTTGTTTCTGATAGGGATTTCCAACACAGTGTTTTTTGATATTTCCATTCATTATTGACAAACATGAATAAAGCGAAAGCATCCGTGGAACTTTCAATTCAAATTGTAATAGGTTTCCAGAACTCTGAGATATTCTTATCAATAAAATACACAGGATATGGAACGAGTGTTTAGTGCGAACCCACAACTAATAAATACTCAAATAGTGAGCACAATCAGTCTAAAAGCTCATTAAGAGGAATAATAAATCACACACAGCAAAAACATTTATTTTAATGATAATGAGTCAACAATGGAGAGAATCATCGCTACAGTCACTTTTGTATATTACTAATTACCCCACATCACATCATCTCAAGCGCTCTTCGATAACCAAATTATCTTCCAAATGCTGAAGGTAAACTGACCCTACGGAATTTGAAAACAAAGAAATAAGATGTGAGTGAAATCAATAATTGACGACCCCAACACACAATAATAATTGTTAACATCAATCGATACGCCTCCACAACTCAACGTGGAATCATAAATGCCAACTCACTTCTGTCATGCTAAAATCATACACATAAGCAAACATTTGTACAATAGCATCCAAAGCATAACAAGGTAATGTGCGTGAAGAAACGAAGGGCGTTATGATAGCAATACAATACCAAGTCATCCACACAAAACTACCAAAAGTTCAATAGTGAAGATCCAAATATACATACTGATTTATGTAGAGTGTGTAGCAAAAATAATAGTCCATAAACTGACAGGTATTGTAATACTAGCTCACAACCGATAAAAAACTGGTAGTCTGCTCAATATTTGAACTAGCTAGAGTCTACCAATACTTTAATCTATATTCCAACAAAAACTAAACTGAAGAATCTAAGACAATTTTACAGACACTGCTTATACCAATATAGCGACTGTAGCAAGTTTGATTAGGGTGCAGCAGGGACATTGTATATAGGAAGCTCTATAGGTCAAATATTCATAAGCGTGCTTGGGTTAGGTTAGAGGTAGGGAAGAGTGGCATCATGTCCAATGTATTACATGGAACAAAACCCAATACTGTAAAACTATAAATTGAGGAGATTGCTCAACTCCAAGATTGTAGCAGAATGTGGTCAAGCTTGGTTACGAATTTTGAAGAGAGAAACTTTCAATGAGCATCCGTTACCAAATCGGAATTATAATTTTTTCTACGAACGGGCGGAAAATTGAATTTTCCACACACATTTTAGTCTGGAAAATTAATTTTCCCGCACCGTGTGGAAACAGCAAACAGCAACAGATCCAAACTTCGCCATTCAACAAGCAACTAGCATCTGCTATAAATTTAAGTAATGCAAATGAAAAATTATATTATAAATAATCAAGTATTAGATTTTGACATGTAACTATTTTTGTTTATAATATTTTACTTTATGTTTTCTTTATCAATAATCTAATAAAATATGTTTACAATTAAACTATAAGCACTTATAATCAGATAGAAATATCTCAACTTTTGATTAGTTCTGTTGACTTTCCTCACGCTCGTAGAAAAACTATTGTACCCAACACTTGCGGGAAATGTTTATCCGCACTCGGCTGCTTCACCGAACTCCGCTACGCGTCGTTCAGTGAACGGCAGACTTGTGCGGAAAAAATCATTTTCCGCACTTGTTAGGTAAATACCTATTTTACCCTGGTTTTATTATGATGGATGAAACTTAAGAATATTTCTTAACAATTTCCAGCAGTTCTAAATTTTAAAATATTTTCATTGTTTTCGAATTTTTCATGTTAGGTGGCTGGAAATTAAAAAAAAACAGTACCTGATCATTTTTGAGAACTACTTACAAGTGGAATTCCACTAAAACGCTGGAGATGAAAATGCAAAATAGTTATTTATGTATTAAGAGCGAAAAGTGAGGAATTATTGTTCGAAAGCAAGGGTTAACGGTAATTGCTTGAGAACAATAATTTCACTCTTAGCCTAGCATATGACATTTTACAATCTATTCTACAATCACTTGAATATATACCTATTATAACTAATAAAATTGATAAATTCATACTTCACATATCAAGTACCTGTCAAATACTTTATAAAATTTTAAACGTATAATTATTATTGTCAATACTGTCAATGTACTTCTTCTTATTCTAAAATTAGAAAGGCCTTATCTAGCAGGGCCATCCGGCCAGTATATGCAAAATATTCAGAACGTGGCACAACAATTAAGCACAAAAACACAACAAAAATTAATACGGTAACATCGCAATCACACTAACATAATTATTTGAAACATCAAGAACTTAACCAAACAGCGATTTATTACATTGTAGAATATTTCCAGGAGACAAAAACACTCCCTAGCCAGGTTGCTCTATGATGTCACTATCACTGTCAATACAATTCTGTTTGTAGTATCGGTTGTTATGGGCAACGGGCGTTTTGCAATTTTTTACGCTCGACGCGCGTAAAGTAATTCTCCCCAAGAAACGTCAACTTTTCGTTGTAAATGGCAAGCAAAAAAGACTACTTTTCAATGTGATTATAAAAAATAGTATATTAAATTCCAAGCGTCCAAATAAAACGTCCTTATGAAACGAGAGACTGAAGATGTTTTTCACTCTAGGTGCTTCCTATACTTTTTTGATGCTCTCAGGGAAAAAACATTATTATATTATTCCAATTATATTCACAATATGACAAAATTATCACGGAATATTGAATATAAATTACAGAAGATACACTTGACGTGATGTTCAAGAAACAAAAGATGAACGGGATGTGACTTCTCGCACTTGAAACGCTAGTGTTTAAAGTGAAGTTTTGCGAATGTCAAACTTGTGTTTCAGATGCGGTTTTAGTGAAGGAAGTGGAAAACACCATTATGGTTTAATTTTCAAACGAAAACAAACAAAGTATGGTGGATATACTACATAAGATACGTAGCTCAATATTACGGTATTTCCAAACAATAGCTCAATACCTACATGAAAAATAATTTCGGAAAACAATTTGTGAGAATAAAAGTTCATTATTTCTATCTCTTGAATCCCTCATTCGGTCAAAAAAAGCAATTCCCACATTGAAGAAACTCTGAACAAAATGATAATAGAAACTTTTTCAAAAGCTACTCTCTCTGAATCGCATATCTATATAAAAAAATTCTACCGTGGAAGTCTGCTTAACCTTTTTTCTGTCAATAGAAACATTTTCTAAAAAATAGAAAGGATATAAATTAAGCGAATTCCGTTGTTTGTCATTTGTTCGCTGTAAAATCTCTTTTGATTGAAAATAATCCGGAAATTATTCCGGAGAGCCGTAAGATAAGAACGGAATCATAAAAGTCAAGTTTTTAATTCTGGAAATGAGTTTTCCAACCAACAATTGCAACCTTACCACGCGACTGTTATCTAGAATCCGATCTGAAATATGGCTTGGCACAGTGCCCGAGGAACTAATCTCGGGAAACTCTCACTCTTTAAATCACCGGAAAATTTTTGATGTATATTCAATTAGTGAAAATTCGAACAGCTACCTGTTTCCGATTCACGTAGTTTGTTCCTACCATTAGCCATAATAATTATATAAATATCTTTAGAGAACAATGACCAACAAAAAAATTGAGAAATTGTTCCCACTGTATTTCGTGAATACCACCGAACATTAAATTTTTGTCTAGTGTTCATGATATATTTTGAGAAAGCATTGGAATAAGTTCGTCTTTATGTTATTAAGCGTTTTCGATTATTCACTTTTGGCTGCTAGTAGCAGCTCGTAGTGACTGAATTATGTTCGTTTATTACCGGGCGTGACGCCTAGTCTTACCTTCCCCTTGCCCCTTAAGCACATACACGGACATTAAATATTTGACGTTTGTCCGGTTTGACGTTTATTTAAAGGTTAAGACACAAAACAGTCTAACCTATAGAAGTGAAAGTCCAATAGGATTACCCAGAATGAAAAAATTAGGTGTCAAACCCATCCACCTGAAGCGGTAGTTGCAATTGAGTTGTCGAAATAGGCAAGGCAGCTGAGGCCGAAAAACAGACTAAGGGAAGAAGAATTTCAGCGATCGCAGTGGATGGGTTCAGAACTATTTCATAACGCTTTTTTAATGGAAGTTTGTTTTTGAATGACTAAAAAGCCCGATTTCACTAACCATTTCCTAAAGTCAGGTAATACCTAAAACGAATTTAGGAATTCCTAAATGCAATTTACATCTTACCACGCGCTAAGTAATGCCTAAAAGTGATAATATTACGTATCTCCTATCACTTTTTGATCAATCCTGAAAGGATTGTGGGAACAGCTTTGCGAGTGAGGCCCCTTTTGGTCCCAATAACAATATTGTGGTCCAAAATATCTGTTGCAAACTTTGTAGGATTTATAAATCTGTTCAGCGCTTAATTCCTTTAGTTTTGGATTGCGAATAAAGGCAACCCATTCATTCAACAACAAAGGGTCATGTTTGGGAAACCTATGTCGTTTTGATGCAATGTCTGTACACCCAGGAACGCAACACTTCACACCAACCATTATGAATATTATGAATTATCACACTTGATAAGACTTACAGTACCTAATTAAAACACAAATAACAGCAGCAAATGGCAAAAGGAAACAATCTATGAAAGACAATGGTGACAACTATATGACAGCTTTGATGAATTTTAAAACATTTTCTTCTTTTCGTACTAAAGGCCTTAGCTGCCAGGTCTGTTTCGGCAACTCAATTGCAACTAGCGCTTCAGGTGGATGGGTTTGAAACCTCATTTTTGTATTCAAGGTCATCCTATACACTTTCACTTCTATAGGTTAGACTGTTTTGTGGGTTAAAATTGTGACAATTACGATTTAATACGATTTAAACCTCACTAAAAATATCTAAATATGCAAAATTTTATCATCAAAAACATTATAATTGAAAACTGTTCTCCTAACAACACAGGAAATTCATTGGCATTGGCACATGTCAGGTGGTTTTGAGGATCCTAAAAAATCGTGTTCGATTTGCTCAAAAGTCGTGACGCACAAGTGCTTGAAGCCCAAATAAACGAAAGCAACAATTGATAGAAGAATGAGAGAACACTGGAAAAACAACTCACTCATTAATAACTGATATTCCTTGCTCTAGCGTTGATTAATACGAAGCATCCTTTTAATCAAGTTTTCTACTCGATATTATCTCACTTTTGCAATATCATCCACATAACCCGGTTAGGATTCTCCAAGTCTCATCAGCTGTTACTAGGCCTGTTAGATTAGCTTTGATGAGGTGGCTAATTTGCTTATTTCACTTCGACCTTTTCAGATCTATTGTGGTCCTCTGAATCTGGATTACATTCTTACCAGACTCTTTTCAGTTAGCTGATCAGTATCTGAATATTCAATGTTAAATAATTCGCATGTAACACAGACGTAACAAAGCTAACGTACAATCTCTTCCTAAACCATATCCACCATCAACCCTGCTTACGGTTTCCAGCCGCTATAAGGTTGATTTATTATTATGAACTCGATAAGGCAGAACATAATGTACCAATACTTTTTAGTAGACGCTGCCCGAATAATTCATGGTTCACAGCATTGAGCAGTTAGGTTAGGTTAGGTTTGTGGTGAGTGGGTCTATAAGGCCCTCCACTGCGACTCACAAGAGTCTATTGTGGCTCACACCTATTCCGATTTCACCAAACAAATTATTTTATTTGGTGAATGATATTTCAGGTCCGAGGGCGAGAGAAAGAGAACCTGCCAAACATCAGATACCTGATTCGAGCCGCGGCGGGGCAGGCACAAATTATATGCTCTGCTGTTTCATCATCTTCCAAACAAAGACGACAAGTCGGATCTTCCGACAGTCCAAGTTTTAGCATATGATGATTCAGATGACAGTGGTCTGTTAAGTGGCCTGTTAGACAACGTAGGTCATGCCTGCTATGGTCTAACATTTGTTTGGAGACATATTTCGAAGGATGTATAAAAGCCTTTGAATGAACCAATCCTGGTAAATTATGCCAGAAGTCTAAAGCTCTTCTTGCTGTCCAGGTATTTAGTGTTTGTTTGGCAAAAATTATTGCGATGCCAATTGTAGGTTCTGGTCAGAAAGAAACACGTGCGGCACCCTCCCTTGCAAGAAAGTCTGCCTTCTCGTTTCCTTCCATGCCAGAATGGCCGGGAATCCAGACCAGCAATACTTTATTGAGTTCTCCTATTGAGAAGAGTCTTTTTTGGCACTCTAAAACCAATTTCGACGTTACACGGCGAGAGCTAAGTGCTTTTAAAGCCGCTTGGCTGTCCGAGAAAATTTTTATTGTTCTGTGTATGAGATTGGTTTGCTCCACATATGAAACAATGGCGTACATTTCCGCCTGAAATACGGTTGCATAGGATCCTAGAGAGGTTGAAATTGCTGTCCTAGGTCTGCGCCCGTATACACCTGCACCAGAGCCTGAGGGTGTTTTTGAGCCGTCTGTGTACCAACAGCTGTCTGCTCTAGTTCATCCTCACGGAGGACCCATTCATCTCTATTTGGAATTAGGATGGTGTAAGGCAGGTCGTAGTTTACTGTTGGAGGCATTATGTTAGAGGTCATTCCCAGAATACTGTGACTTTCACTGTCCGCTAGTATTCTGCTTCGTTCTGCATAAGCTTGATTTGTGCATTTAGAAATATGTACAATTCTGTATGCTGTCCATCTAGCCTCTCTTTCCAAAAATATATGGAGAGGAGGTAGGTCCAGAAGGATTTCCATGGCTGCTGACGGTGTGGAGCTGATAGCACCAGTGACTACCAGACAAGCCTGTCTCTGTAAACCAGAGAGCTTTACTTGGGCTGTTCGCTGTAAAGCTTTTGGCCACCAGGTAATAGCTCCATATGTGATCATTGGTCTAACGATCATCACATATATCCAGTATATTTGTTTGGAGCAATGCAACTTTTCCTGGCACAGCTCCATTTTTATTGGATAACAGGTCGAAAAAGGGGTGCATCGATAGAAAGCTTCGTTCTTGCTGAGAATAGCGGTTCATACTTCATCTGCAAATCTCGCAAATAAGCTTTGAGAGTCTTTTACCTTCTCTAACTTCTATATAAGGATTTTCTGAGCTGCATTAAACTTTTTTATTTAAATCTACTACCAAACCTAGCAGTATCATATCTCAAAAGCGTACCTCATTAAATTTATCAACTATTAAAATAATACGTATTTCAAAGGCTGATACGATATTCATGTACAGTCTCAATAATTATGTCCTGAAATTAAATATGTGTAATTCCTTCGGAAACCTCAACGTCTATTTTATCGACGTGAATATGACGCTATAATCCACAGATACGTGGTCATTTGCATTTTCGAACAATTTGACAAAATCCCCATTTGCGTGAATGGATATAAAACGCCATAAATAGCAATACAATTTGCTGAGTTCATATTTCATGAGAAATTACTCGTTTACCACCATTAATTCTGTTCTTTGAATGTGTGTTTCTGTCGTTAGGGGGTGGGAAGGCCAAGGGAGATGGAAATTGCTGCTCTCTTAGCAGCGTCTACTCCAGTGACTACACGTTTCTTATAAGAAATTGCATTATCCGAACAAGATTAGAAAAACAGTGATAGAATTTTAATGTGCTCTATGCGAGGAAATTTATATTACAATTAAATTGTACATTTAATGGAATTTATGTGATGGGTATATCATTTGTTTCAGTTAAGGAAATTGTGTTTAATTTAACGGGTAGTCATTTTCACGTATACGTATTTAGAATCTGGTATAAATGTAGAAACCAAAGAACTGTCACTCACACAATTGGAATTTGGACTAACTTTAGTACCAAAATGAGAAAGTATTGCTTACACTTGTATTCTTATTTATATTTTAAGAGAAAACTTTCAGCATATTTTCTAGTGCCGGAAAAGGAAAAACTTACACTTTCGTAATTGAAGCGTCTGAAACGAAGTTTTTTTTTGACATTTATACTTGATTGGAAAAACGTTTACCGTAAATATGACTATCTGTGGAATGAAATTGAACAGGGAATCTCATTTGCATAATTCTAATTTAAATTCAATCTCTTATATCAAGTTTCACTCAACATCCATGCTTAGTGTATCAACAACTCATAATTATTAATAAAACCTTTGAATAATTTCTCTTATGTTCGAATATGCATTACATTTGTTCAGGTAATTCTCAGTCATCGCATTCCATTAGGAACTGGAAGTTCTACTGTGCCCTTTTCTCTTACTAATTCTATCATCTCTCTGGCGGTCTTCTGTCTTGTTCTCCATCTATTATTGTTTGTGTTCCACGCTTCCTCTGCAAGGAACGAGACGATCTGTTAGAGGGGTTTCAGTTGTCAAGCTGTTCCTAGTGGAAATCCCGGTTCATATTTTCGTGGATATGCAGTTTATTCACAGGTACACTTCTTCTTTTCTTTTGCTCTTTACCTGGTGACTTCTGTCTTCCCTTTCTTCATTCAGGTACCTGGTTGATCTCCTTTAGCTCCTAGGTTCACCGTAGGGTATGCGTCTCGAATAGAGATGGATCTTGTATATATCTCTAGCCTATGTATTTTCTTCTGAAATGGTGAACAGATGACAGGTGGTGGCCTGCTTGTTGTCTCTCTGTTTTCTTTGACGACTTCGTCCATCATTTTCTCCTCGCTCGTGTTTATTTGGGAGATTTTCTTCTCTTGTCTCCCGTCGTCGTCTTTCGGGGATAATCTGTTTTCTGCTGCTTTTTCAGTATTCTCTCTGACCGGCTTCTGTTCATTTTTTTTTCGCAGGTCTTCCATTGTTTTCGCCATGCTTGGAAATTGAATCACTCACATCAATACATTTGCACGTATGACCATAAAGCAATTCCAATGAACAAGAATGTGACAGCTCCCAAGAATCCACTAAACCAGACTCTTGAAAAAATGTTTCTCACTCCTCCTCTATTATATGTTTCGATTTGCCAGTTCTCTACTCCTACTTTTTTCAGATCATCTTCCACTGCATCCCGCCATTTTCTTCTGGGTCCACCCCTTCTCCTCCTGTTACCTGTTCCACCCATTGAAATTCTTTTATCCCATTTATCTTCTGACATTCTGATAATGTGACCCAACCATCTGGCCATCTGCACTCTAATTATGTTTTTTATCGTTGGTTCTGGTTTTTTATATAACGCTTGCAATTCCTGATTCGTTATTCGCCATTCATTCTCCTTTGTGTTCACTCCTCCAAATATTCTTCCCGTCACTTTTCTCTCCTTTACTTCTACTTCTTCCTTTTCCTTTTTAATCATAACCCATGTTTCCAAACATAACAAATTATATTTTATTTACAGTGGACATTCGTTTTTACTCCATTAAGCGAAATTTTTTTTCGTGAAACTACCACTCTCAGTTCGTTCTCACAGCATTGATGATAATAACCGCAACAACGGCAACATCACATTATTTTACACGATATGGTATTCACTTGTAGTAAACGTTTGGTTAACCGGATTATTTCACGGCCTGAAGTATCGCCATAACTTAATCCAATGTTCATCTCGATAAGTTTAGTTGAAATATTGTTCTTGTTCTGCATGTCAAGAGCTGGGAGGATTTATTACAATAATAGACTTAACGAACTTTCTAACCAGAACACTGGAAATCCATACACGAGCAGAACTGGCACTTCCTCTCTACATCCTCAATTTCAGCATTTTTTTATCACTGACAGTTTTGAACTGAGCTGTAAGGATCTCATAGATTGCGTGATTATCAGATATCAAGTATATGTATAGGGATTCAATTAAACTAATAGATTACGTGTCCTTTCGCATTATTTTATGTAGCCATCTATTTATGTTTTATGGTATATAAACCTGGAAATAAATCTCTACAAAGCAGTAACTCACGTGAAAGAAAACCGCCGTCTTTTCAAAGAACTGCGAGGGTTTCATCATCTATTTTTTTATATAATGGAAAAAGCGTAATATCAATGGAATCACTCACAAATGGCTTTTGTTCATACTACTAATGCTATTTTTATCAATTAAATTGACTATATTCTTATTTCTTTCTAATATAAGTATAACATAAACTTGAGTGTCTAAAATATAATGCTATTTTGGTCGAACTAGTCAAAATTTTGAAATTGGACACAATGAACACTTGAAAGAGTACTGATCAAAACAGTCAGGGAGCTCTCCACTATTAAACTTTCTTCTTATATAACGATTGTGAAGATCAGTAGGATCAGAAGGACCCTGGTCTTCCATATCATTATGCAGTTATACTGATCTTAAATGTGAAAAGGTATCCAGGATACCTGAACTTTGATATTTGTATATTCATTCCTTCTCCATTTTTCCCAATCATAATATAAGTCAATCACAAGATGAATCACTATTTAGTCTGGCAAAAATGTTGAACATTAGTTGGGCATCACATCAAATCTTACATCTGACATTCTGATGATGATCAATATCGGAACAGTTATATTTATAATAGTTTCAAATACACACAAATACACATCTTTATTCGCCAGTTAATGGCTTAGCAAATACTACATTCAATTTATAATTGGTTTCAAGCTCAAAATATTAAAATTGTTCTCTCCGTTTAAAGAAGAGGGACCTGAAATGTGAGTATTTAACTTAAATAATTATTAGAAAAAGTGGACATTAGTTACTGTCTGTAGTACCCTCGAGATTAATAAGACATTTTATCATTTTTTCCAAGTTCTTAGGTCCCTTCCTTCTCGCTTGTAATTCTCCTAATTTAGATTACGTCAGAGATATCAACGTCTAGAAAATTATCGTCTACCCACAAATATATCACAGGCGAGTATGTCACCAAAGATAAAGTAGGGGGATTTTGCAACCCCTGAATGCTGGTCGAATTGGAAAATTGTATAATTTTTTTCTGCAATATTTGTGCTTTAAATAATAAGTAGGTACTCTTCTCCAAGTTGTTGAAGGACTCATATCAGTAAACGGGTTACACATGGGTTTCACTTTGTCCACTGATTCTTCATCACCATAAAAAGTTGTTTTTGAATTGAACAATCGTATACCTACATCATCATCATAATCATAAACCTTAATATACCCGAAGGTGTTAAGGTGTTTTGTCCATACAAGGTTTGTACTTAAGTATTTCATTCGTTTTTATACACAAATTTCGCCCAGTTTCTTCTATTTCGTGCAAGTTCTTTCCCTTCCTTCCAGCTCTTGTTACTTTTTCCCAGGATACCAGCTATTACATCATCCCATTTCCTTCTAGGCCTGCCTCTAGATCTTCTATTTTTTGGTTTGGTTTGCCATATCAACTTGACTTGTCTCGAGTTGTCCATTCTTACCATATGTCCAAACCACTTCAGTTGTTGTCGTTCTATACTGTTTATGATCGGCTCGACCTCCAATTCCTTCCTAATAACGTCATTTCTCACTCGGTCTTTTTTGTGATGCCCTTTATGCCCCTTAGAAATTTCATTTCTATGGCTTGTATTTTGCTCTTCTGTTGTTCCGTGAGTACCCAGCTTTCACAACCATAGATTAAGATCGGTTTGAATATGGTTTTGTAGACTATCAGCTTTGTTTTTGTCGACACTTCTTTCTTCCTCACAAGCGTGTTACTTAATGAATAGTACAACTTGGTTGCGCTTTCTATCCTGTTGTTAATTTCCGCTTCGTTCTTCCCGTCTTTGTTTATCAAGACACCTAGATACTTGAAGTTATCCGTTTGTTCTAATTCTTTATCGCTTAAACTAACAACTGTTTGGACTTCGTTTCTACCGATCACCATTATTTTTGTTTTATTCGCATTAATTTTTAGGTTGTATTTCTTCAGTGCTTCATACCATAGATTTAAATTGTTTTGCAGGTCCGTTTGATTCTTGGCACATATCATTAGATCGTCTGCGAAGGCACATTCTGTTATGTAGGTTGGTTCCAGATTTCTGTAGCCCACCAGAAGTTTCTTTGCTTTTGATTTAACTTCCTTCATTACATCGTCTAGTATAAGGTTGAATAAGGTGGTGCTTAGAACTCCTCCCTGTCTTAAACCTTCCCTAGTTAGAAACTGCTCAGATTCGGCATTATTTGTTCTTATGTAGTTTCTGGTGCATTGGTATAAGCTGGCTATGCTGCTCCCTAGTTCTTCGTTGACCCCTCTGTTTCTTAAACTGTTCCATACCGTCTTCCTTGAGATACTGTCGAAAGCTTTTTCCAAATCTATGAATGCTACATACATATTGCTATTGTGAAACTTCTCAATCATTTGTTTTATGGTAAATATGTGGTCTTGTACTCCTCTTCCTCTTCTAAATCCGCTCTGTGAGTCTTCCAGCTGATGTTCAATTTTGGTTTTTAATTTACAGTCTAACAATTTTTCGTATACTTTTGACACAATGCTTAATAATGTAATACCTCTATAATTGTTACAGTCTCTATTGTTACCTTTTTTGTGTAGAGGCAGTATTATTCCTATCTCCCAATCTTTAGGAATTCGGTGTTCCTTTGCAGCTTTATTGATTAGAATTGTTAACACTTCAAAGCCTGTGTGTCCCAAGTTGTGCAGCATTTCTGTTGTTATTTGGTCATGACCTGCAGCTTTACCTCTTTTCAACATTTTTATTGCTGCTTTCACATCTTCTATTTCGAACTGTACATATTCACATTGCTCTTGTTCTGCTTCTGAGATTTCTGTTTCTTCTACCGTGTTCGTTCGTTGTACAGTCAGTATGTCTTCGAAATGTTGTTTCCACCTTTCCATTATTTCCTTTGTCTCTGTCAACAGTTTGCCATCTCTGGATAGAAGATATGTATTTTTCGTATTTCTTCCTTTCCTGATTGTTTTTAGTGTTTTGTAGAAAAGCTTTTGGTTGCCATGTTTGTCTTCTTCCAATTTCTCCCAGGATGTTTGCTTTGCTTCCTTAACCATCTCTTTCACCTTTGTCCTTTGTACCTTGTATTCGCTGTAGTTTTCGCTTGACATTTTTTTTAAGTATTTTTTCCATTTGTTTTTCTTTTCTTTGACTTCTTTTTTGATACCGTATACCTACATATGAAATAATTTGTTCTGAATGACGGATAAATCCACAGCCTAAGCCGCTGATTGTAGAGACCTGAAACTTCGAGGGCATGTTTTTTGAGCATCACCCTTTAAGGGTAAGAAAAACGGGGGCAAAGTGTGTATGGGACAACTTGATTCCTTGGTCCAATCTACTTTAAGTTTTGCATAAACATTCTTTATCAGAATTGATTGAAGACATGTTTTGTATTTCATTGATACTCATCGCCTAACGTAGTTTAAAAAAGGTAGGAAGTTATATTGTGGGTAATTTGCATTGTACTTGATATCAATACTCCTTAATGCTTTTTTTGCGCGATCGATCTTTTTTATTTATTTACAGCATCGGTTGTCAGGACGGTAGGTTGTGTTTACTGGTTTCTAAGTCTAGCACGTCGGTAAGTGATTTACTTACCGTTCAGACGTCGGTAAGTAAATTACTTACCGACGTCTTAGCCCTACATACATTTGAGTCGTCCTAAATAATGTATTAGGTACTTCATTCATTACACAAAAGGAATAAAATTTATTTATTATAGTTTTTTAATGAACAGAACCGAACAGAACAATATAAATAGTATATTAAGTATTAAGAACGGTAAGGGTTTTTTACCGGTATTATCCTTAACGCGTTTTTATATATGCAGATGATACAACGATTGTAATCGTAGCCGATAGTTTAGATGAATTACTAAGGAAAATACAAATAACCATGATTGAGTTCATTCATTGGTGTCAAAAAAATCACCTCATTATTAATG
>CAJUYI010003830.1:0-21176 GCA_910591695.1 Galerucella pusilla | reverse complement strand
ATGCCGCCTTCTAAAATGCTTTAATGAAATTAGAACTTTTATAATAAAAAGTTTTATCGTCAAAATGGAAAATATTAAAATTTTCTTCAAAATTTCTAAAGTGTAGAAGCATATACTGGTCCCAGGAGTGCACTTTTGCCTTCTGGTGATGATATCTGTAGGTTTGTTCTAAACAACTTCGCTTTGCGCCCGAAGGAAGTTATATGTAAAAGTTGAAAGTTGGTTTTATGTATAAGAAAATGCACTAAATTTTTCCTTTGAGATGGTACACGAGAAATCTCGTTATAAAATCTTGTGCGGATTAAGGCCTTTCTTTTGAGGACACTCAAATGCCGACGAAAATTTTGTTTTACATTTCAAAAGTAGATAAACTTGCGGCGAAAAATATTCCAGATCAACGACAAATGTAAAAAATGTAAAAAAGACAGCCAATTATATGTTTTTTTTGTTTACAGTGCACTACACATCTAGTAGAAAATTATTCGTTATTACACGGTGACCCAGTTAATACTGACACATTTTAAACGTGATTATTGACAAAGCATAATAGATATGTGCGATTCCAACCAATCAGATTCAATAATTTAGGTTCTAGGAAAGCTATTTCAAAAAGTTATTAATAATATAATCAATAACCTTAATGTGTTCCTCACAGGCCAAACACATTCGAAAATAATGAAAAGAGTGATCACTAGTGATGAGCAAATGCAAGACCAAGACCAAGACTCGGTTAGTCTTGGTCTTGTTCTTGCATACAAGGTCTTGGTCTTGGTCTTGCAGTCAAATAAGCGGTCTTGGTCCTGGTCTTGGTCTTGCAGGGTCCAGTCTTGGTCTTGGTCCTGGTCTTGGTCTTGCACCAATACTCTTGCAAGTCTTTTGAAGATTTTTTCTGGAGTCCATTTTTACAAAAAAATGAATAAGAAAAAATAGTTTCTAATATCATTAAAAGTAAAGAAATGGACAGTCTTTCTCATTATAAAAATTTTGTTTTTTTATATTTAATTGTAGCGATAAATCAAGTATACAATTTTTTTTATTCATTTTGACAATTTTATTAGAATATAGTTTTATAATGTATCAATGATGTAAAGACGTAAAAATATAACAATTTATAATCTCATTTATAAGTTTGAAAAAATTTATGTATATTAATGTCACTGAATTTTAAGTCTCTCTATAAAAAATGATTATTTCCTTGCAGGCCTATTAGCTGGGATTTGAAATAAACCAAAATTATTTTTAGTGTTGGTGATTAAAAAAAAATAGGTGTTTTTTTTTTTAAGTTATGGGATATGGTAGGATACATTGATAGAGCATAGGTCAATATTTTAGATGGATATATTTAACAACAACTAAATACTAAGTTTTCATGACAGTTTAAAAAAACTGCATACAGCTAAAGAATAAGAAAAACAGAATAAAATGTAAAAATATTCCACCAAAAGTACCCATATGTATATGTAGGTTTTATTAATATGCCCTATAAATTTTGACCATTTGAGCAGGAACACCCTGTATATGAAAAAAATACTTCGTTAAAACGAGCAGTTGTGGTCAGTATATGTTGGGGAGGGGGGGGGGTTTAAAATGATCTGCTCATCTTTATTTTTCGGTTAAAATGTTTAAAAAACGCAAGACCGCAAGACTCTTGCAGGCTTAGTTTTGGTCTTGCATAAGTCTTCCAATTCTAAGTCTTGGTCTTGCATAAGTCTTGCACTGCTCGGTCTTGGTCTTGGTCTTGCAGTCTGAAGCTAGTCTTGGTCTTGCAGTCTGAAGCTAGTCTTGGTCTTGGTCTTGGTCTTGGTCTTGCAGAAAATGCAAGAGTAAGACCAGTCTCGCTCATCACTAGTGATCACAAATACTTTGGTGACAAATGCCCTCATGGGACTTGATGGCAATCATGGAACTTTGTACGGGTGACATGGTAGCAGCAAAGACTACTCTTGAAAAGATGGGGAGATAATAGAGACAATAATAGTGTCTCTTTATCTTCCCATTGACTCAGAAGAACCATTACCGGGGGCTAATATGAAGAACCTGATGGATTACGCTAGACGACACAAACTGGGTGTTGTAGGAGGAGCTGATACCAACGCACACCATTTTAGTTGGGGCAGCAAGGACAACAACACTAGAGGTAAGAAACTATTTGACTATTTATGTACCACTGAACTTGATATTGCGAATAAGGCATTGGCATGTATCGGATGAACCGTCGCTGTCTGACCATGCCCATATATACTTTGAAATAGATGTAGAAAAAACGGCTACTAGAACATACAGGGATCCTAAGAGTACCGATTGGGTATCATACAAAGAGGACCTGCTTTCTAAAACCCGCACACACCACGGCAGACCTAAAACTGCCGAGGGGATAGAAGGCACAGCTACATGGTTGCAACAGACCATAGTGACCTCCTATCACAATAACTGTCCGATACGGGAAAGTCGCTCTCCCAGACAAGTTATCTGGTGGAATAAAGAGCTGACAAGCCTAAGGAAAGAAACAAGACGTCTTTTTAATAAAGCGAAAAAAACAGGCAACTGGGGAGCATATAAGGCTAAACTAGGTGCGTATAATGAAAAAATAAAAGAATCGAAGAAAAAGTCCTGGAGGGAATTCTGTGAGGACATACAAATTGTCCCTGACAGGGTCAGAATTAACAGAATTCTCAAGAGGGACACTTCTAATAATGTAAGATCTATCCAGTTGCCGAGTGGAGGGTACACAAAGACTGAGGAGGAAGCTTTAGAGCACCTTCTTGGTGTGCACTTTCCGGGCTCGGCAAGGATAGATTCGAGCGATGACAACAGGCCAGTGGTCAAAACGAGGGCTACCAAAGAGGACTGGAAGATAACAAATGAGATTTTCAGACCACATCTTATTAGATGGGCTGTAGACTCATTTGACCCCTATAAACCCCAGGACCAGATGGCATATTTCCAAAGCTTCTGCAAGAGGGGATTGACATTATCATGGGTCCTTTAGTTTTGTTATTACGCAGTAGCCATGCTTTAGGGTATATACCAACTGCATGGAGAGAGTCAAGGGTGGTGTTTATTCCCAAACCAGGGAAAGAAACTTACACCCAGGCCAAATCCTACAGACCAATCAGTCTGACATCATTCATGGTGAAAACCATGGAGAAAGTAATACAGATGCATCTGCAAGAAGGAGTGCTTAAGAGCATCCCTCTACACACACTGCAATGGGCTTATCAGGTAGGGAAATCAGGAGAAGCTGCTCTGCATAATTTGGTCTCGAGACTCGAAAGGAGCCTGAACCAAAAAGAATTTGCCCTAGCAGCATTTTTAGACATCGAAGGTGCTTTTGATAACACTTCGATGTCTTCAATAAACAAATCCCTCGAAAAGAGAGGGACAAACAACACCACATGCAGATGGATAAGATCCATGCTTGAACATAGGAGAATATCGGCACATATGCATGATACAACGTACACCGTTAGGACAACTAAAGGGTGTCCTCAAGGTGGAGTACTTTCACCACTACTGTGGAATTTAATTGTGGATGACTTGATCTGCACACTAAACGATCAAGGCATATGGACGCAGGGCTTCGCGGATGACCTTGTGATTGTCACCAAGGGAAAATTCCCAGAGACGGTCGCAAATGTCTTACAAGAAGCACTGCGAATTGTGGAAGACTGGTGCCTTAAAGAGGACCTAACAGTCAATCCAAAAAAAAACCAAACTAGTTGCTTTTACGAATAGAAGGGCTCTTCCAGAGGGCAGGCTACAACTGTTCGGAGAAGCACTCGAAATATCCAAAGAGGTGAAATACCTGGGAGTGACCCTCGACTCTAAATTGAATTGGAGGGCACACCTGGAAAGAACTACTACCAGGGCAACCAGACTATTTTGGCAATGCAGAAGAGTTATGGGAAAAACCTGGGGAATAAGACCTGAGGTGGTACACTGGCTTTACACAACAGTGATTAGGCCTAGGGTCACCTATGGAACGGTAGTCTGGTGGAGAAGGACAGAAGTGTCCTCAGTAGAGAACAAATTGGCTACAATCCAAAGACAAGCTCTCCTCGGTATTACCGGGGCAATGAACAGCACGGGCACGTCATCAATGGAAGCCCTTATATGCCTCCCTCCTCTGGAACTTTTTGTTAGGCAGAGGCGATGATGGCGATTCTTAGACTGAAATCGGGAGGCATGTGGACCCCGAACAATGTTCGTGGGGGACATACCGATATAACTGGGACAATACTAGACGAACCAAACTTCCAGATGGGTCTGGATAGTATGATACCAGAGAATATATTCACTGGGCGAGTGAATATTATCATTCCATCTAGGCAACAGGTGATGCACTCAGGAAATCCCGGGGATATCAGCTGGTTCACTGATGGATCTAAAACCAACCATGGCACTGGGGCTGGTATAAATGGACCTAGGAAGAAAATGTTCTTCAGCCTTGGTAGATACACGTCTGTATTCCAGGCAGAAACAATTGCTGCTATAGCCTGTATTGATGAAAATATCAAGAGGGGTTATACCGGACAAAGAATAAAAATATTCACTCATAGCCAGGCATTGCTGAAGGCTATCAGCAATCCTACCACGAAATCTAGACTGGTTAAAAACTGCAAAGAGTCCCTTCATAAGCTGGCAAGAGACAACACAGTGTCTCTAGTATGGGTGCCGGGACATGAAGGGACTGCTGGTAATGAATTGGCGGACCAGCTAGCTAAACAAGGCTCTAAAGGAGACTTTATAGGTCCGGAACCGTTCTGTGGAATCACAAAGGATTATATAAGAGGGGAAATCCGGAACTGGCTAGACAAAGAACACCAAATTAAATGGAGGTTGACAGAAGGTCATCTTCACACAAAAAGTCTACTGAAAAAGGTAAACAAAGAACTCTCAACCAGTTTATTGAAACTGAGCAAGAGACACTTGAAGACAGTAACCGACCTGGTTACTGGACATTGCACTCTAAGGAAACATTTGTACAGAATGGGAATAGTCAGTGAACCTTTCTGTAGGAAGTGCGAACTAAGGGATGAAACACCTATTCATATATTCTGCTCATGTAAGAACTTAGGACTCAGACAGAAGCATTTTGGAAAGGAAACTATACAACCATCAGAACTACTTAAAATCCCCCCAAATAAGCTAGTGGCCTATATAGAGGACACGAAACTTTTGGAGTGGAAGTAGATAACATTGGGAATGGTACAATGACTTAGGTCAAGTGCCCGGGCTGTTGAGCACAACCCAAACGTTTGAATGAATGAATGAATGAATGCCCTCATGGGATATTCCCGATTGTGCGGGGGTGGAAAAGGGTAGAATATGTTTTTTGCGATTTCCGAACACTCGCTATATTAGAAAAAGATCATTGAAAATTCTTCAATCTCGAACAATTTTTCTACCTATTTGTGCTTAGTTACAGTTGTCTACTCTCGGTATAAGATATATTCTAACATTTTACAGAGCAGATATAAGTTCAACCATGGAACAGAGGATACTCGGAAAGTCTAGAATAAGCTATACCTTCGCCGAACAGACAGATATGTCGGTTACTCTACGAATAACCTCAAAAAGTGACATAAACATAACATTTAGACTTGGAGGCATGACCTTTTATTTTTATTTGTAGTGAATATACCTATAAATTATGTCTGTTAAAAGCAAAAAACGAACGCGTTGTAGCTAGCTAGTAGATATTTCTTCTCTGATTTGCTCTTTCTAACCTAAATCTGGCCACAAATTCATCGTCATCTAAGGTTTAGAAGTAATTGATCCTACAATAACAAATTATTGAAAAATTGATAATTTAGAAAGAATTTGAGTACCTAGGTATCTTTTACGTATAGTTTTTGGTTTCCTTCATAGCGGAATCATATTTATCTTCTTCATCGGAAGATTCAAATATTGGAAGATCATATATATTCATTTTAAAATATTAAATAGACTCTAGACAGCAAAAGTTATCAATAATAAAAAATCAGCTGAAATCCAATAACAACACTTTTTGTTAAGTTTTAAAGTTAACGAAGAAAAACATTACATATGACGCGTACAGGACTGACAGGAGATATCAATTTATATGAGCTACTTTCACGTTACTCCAAGAATTGCTATACCGGTGTAAAAAAAGTATCGTAAAACCAACTAGTTCCATACTAGGTATAAATTCTGGTATAACTTTATTCCCAGAATAACTATACTGTTATTTATACCTAGTATAAATCTCTCTTGTAAAACCGGCCCTGAGTAAAGAGTGTTTACCAAAAGATATCGAAGAATAACAGATTTAATACTATTATAACGCCTGAGCCTCTACCTTGTACTGATGAGGCCCAAATTACTGATGAGCAGAATTGGTATTGGTCTTGCAGTTTTGCGTTTTCGCAACTCCAAGACCAAGACCAAGACCGGAGGATTTGAGCAATACCAAGGCTATCCGAGTCATGGTCTTGGTCTTGCTTTGCTCATCACTAGTCCGAATACGCCGAAACCGGTCTACAAGTGCACTTCTAATTGCAAACCAGAGTGATTGCTCAAATCTTGTAGATCATACCGACCCCGTTTAACTTATAAGTGTAATTCAATGTCTGTCGGGGTCTGTAGGGCATATGGGCCGCTTCTTAAGCGAACCGTAATTGTTTTTTGGAAAATATTTTCAAAAAACTTTGTGAGGCGATATAATAGTATTATGAGAATTGGTACAATTTTTCATACTATTTCAATGAATATTAAACTTTCATTAAAAAAATTGACGATGTAAAACCTTAATTTTTCAGTTTTTCGAAATTTACGTGTTTTTGCTGCGGGGATATATTTTTATTGTTTCTTCCATGGAAGTCGCAAGTCTTTGCAGAAAAAATGAGATCCGTTTGAGTTGTCCAGAGCAAAAAAAAGAAACTTTGAGATGCGTCTTTTTCCGAAAATCTTGAATTTTCCAAAGACCACTTGAATTAGCAAAAAAGAGGCAAAAACTCTACTTTCCAAGCTTAGAATAAAGTGTCCTTGTGTCAATTATCATGTTAGGAGCAGCGTTAAAATTTGAAGAATTGAATTTATGCGATTCACTCCCAAATTTTAGGGTTATGTGGAAAATTGTATTGTATAAAAGTTGTGTACTTTTCAATTATCTACAGCTTCTCACTTAAATTTTCTCAATGGAATAAGCTTTTACGCATGGAATCGATCTTTTTCTTTTTACTGTTGCACAACTCGAACGAACAAATCACATGACAAGACAACGACATTTGACCATCGTCATCTGTCACTTAATGGCTTATATCTTTTTTATAACAATCTCAAACTTGACCAAAATATATCATCCCCAAGACAAAGGTCCAAGTTATATTATGTTCAAATTTCAAATCTTAATTTTACTGCATTCTTTAGATTTGTAGCTTACAAAATCACCTAAATTTAGTTGCAAGTAAAGGGTTTTTTTAATATCAATTTTTTCATTGTTTGTACATCAAGCTTTTCTTCGATATTTTCTGTACCTATAAATATTTGTATGTTATAAACCACCTACACCACTGTTTCTCGTCTATTATCGAACAGAATGTCCAAATTAGAAAATTTACGCAACCAATTTAAAAACCCACAGTGATTTTTGACTGTATTTATCCCGTTAAACGTCACACAACAAAAAAGCAAAACGAGTTCTCTGCATAGAGGCAGTATCAATCTAATATTGACGTTGGCGAGTTTAATGTTTTCGGTGACGCATTAAGCTAATGACTGGTTTGGCGGTGCCGTTATAGCGTGAAACTCCCGCTTAAAACGTAATGGACCAGATGGAAACTTTGTAACCGTAAAACTCAAAGTTTCTTGCAATTTTTAGAGAGTTCGTTAAATATTTACGCCCTTGATTGTTGATTAATTATTCAAAATGTCTAATAGACGAGGGTGATTTTTCGAGATACTTTTTAGGACCGCTTAAATTTAAAACTCCTAAAAGGTTATTACTTTTTAAATAGCCAGAGCCCCCAAAGAAGCGAGATATTATCTTTTAACACGCATTTGTACTTAAACTTTTTCACGATAATATTAATATCAGAGTCGAACATCTTCATTTCGAAGACATTTGTATAGACACGGAATATACAGGATGCGACTGATAGACGGTCGATAACAAATATCTGGAGAGCTAAAGGTACAGTAGTACAGAACACCTGGTAGTTTGAATACATTCAAGCCCACGATGCGCATTTGTCATATGGACAGTTGCTGCGAGAAATTCAGCTAGTAAACATCTACGTAGAGTTTAGGACACATTATTAATAATATAATGAAATTCCAATCAAGTTGCTTCAGGATATGCTGATACCAAACTTTTTTTTTGTTCGTTTCCACATTTAATCCGCCCATCCAGTTTTCCCCGTACCTTCAAGTAGACGATATATAGGTCCTTTGGATGTGTGCCATATACTTCAGGTGGTACATTCGCTTCTCCGAAGATTGTTTGTCTCCTCGAGTCCAATGAGGTCCCCGTTATACAACCCTATTTTATGCAGGTGATCTTTTATCGGAGCGTAACTCGTTAGATGACCTGTAATAATTCTTAGCTTATTCCTACTGATATTCAGAAGTTCTTCGCCCCGTTTTACACATGTGTCTCCTGAAAAGTCCTACTGTGTACCTGCTTTGGAGTGTTCCTCCACTGAAGTCTATGTTGGCTTTGTACCCATTTTTGTATTTGCCCTCGGATTACCTTCTTACTGGTTCTGGTCCAACATATGCTGTTGCTGAACCTCTTTTCGCAATTTCATCAGCTTGTTGATTTCCAGAAATACCGTTATTTCCCGGCACCTACACTAATCTTACTTTAATGTGGTCTGCTAGTTCATTTAGTCCTTTCTGGCATTCTTCTACCAGGCTGGATGTTACCTTGCGGCTATTTAAAGCTGCAAGGTATGTTTATCCTATGAGTGTCAGTCCTATGTTTGTTAATTCTGACACATTCTAGGACAGCATAAATCTCCGCCTGAAATACAGAGGTATGTTCACCTAGTGAGAAGGAACATCGTGTGTCCCTCATTTCACTATACACCCCTGATCCTGTCTCTTTTCCCGTCTGACCCGTCTGTGTACCAGGTCTATCCTCGGGGAAGCTTTACTCTGCTTGGGTCTTGCCAGTCCTTTCTGTGAGGTATTTCTACCTCATATTCAGGACTGGGAAGAAATTTATTGGACATATAGTCTGTTTTCATATCTAAAATGGCTCCACTTATGATGTCTTTAATGGATATGTGTCCTGATCTAACTATTTTGTTGCTCAGGTTATTTTGCAGCCTAAATAGTCCCATCTTTGCTTCTCCCATTATCACGAGGTGTGCTACTCATGAGACTGAGACAAGCAAGTCTTTGCACCTTGCCTAGTCCCATCATTGAATTCTTTTGTGTCGTCTTTGTCCACCAGACCAAAGACGCATATGATACCAAACTTACCATCAAATAGTGAGAGAGAGAGATAAGCTTTATTGTCATAAAAAAATCTTATAATTTCATCGACAAAGCGACAGTACAAGTATATAAAAAATATAAACAACAAAAACAAAACAAACATACTGGCTTATTAATCATAAAATCTTAATAATAAATAAATAAAAATTAGGCTCATAATAATTATAATACAATATTAAAATTGTACTTTATAGTAAATATTGAATTATGCCAATGTACTCAAAGGTCTATGGTAGATTGCAGAGTTCTGCCACAGAATAATAAGGTCTTTCAAGCAGAAATGCCTTCGTCAGTCTCCGGAACTTATTAAATGTATTTCTAATGGAAGTTGATTGAATAATTTGTTGGCATTGAATATAATGGAGATTTTTACCAGGTCAGAGGTGGGTATAGCTAAGTAAATATCGAAATTTTTCCTTTTAGTGTGATAACTATGAATAGGTCTCTCAGTTGAATTGTAAAAGTGTTTGCGGATTCTAAAATGAAAAGAGCAGGCAGAGTTATAATCTTGTATTTTTTTAAATAGAATTCGCAATGCATTCTACTACTCAAACCATAAATATAACGAATAGTTTTTTTTGTAATTTGAAAATAGATTCGAAGAGGTGCAAACTACAAGACCCCCAGAAAGGTGAACCATAGCGAAGATGAGATTCGAACAATGAGAAATAAGTTTTTAAGGCAGTACAAGAATCAAGACGCACAGACACATATTCAATGGCAAAACAAGCAGAGGATAATTTTTTTACCAAGGTTTCTACATGTACAGACCATTTAAGGGCACCTTCAATATGGAGACCAAGAAACTTGATCGAATTAGAAGATCAGATGAAATCATTGTTGAGTTTGAGAGGTTGTAAAACTCCTTTGAGGAGAAGAACAAAAGTTTTCTCAGTGTTAAAACAGAGCCCGTTCGCGTCAGAACGGGACTTAATAGTAATGAGATCTTTGCTTATGGTAGAATGTAAAGCTCGTATATCTGAACTACTCCAGGTTACACTGGTATCATCCGTAAGTAAAGTGAATTTACCATCAATTCGTAAGTCAGTGACATCATTAATTAATACCAAAAAAAGTATTGGACCTAAGACTGAGCCCTGAGGTATACCACTGGTAACTGGTAAATTTCTCGAAACTTTACCATTAGCTCGTACCAGTTGTTTTCTACATTCAAGGTAGATTCAAACCATTTTAAAGGAATTCCGCTTATGCCGTAATTCTCTAAAAGTTGATGATCAACACAATCGAAGGCCTTAGCAAAATCACAAAAAACCGAAGCCGTAAAAAGTTTATTATTGAGTGAGGTATATATTTCATTGAGAACAGAAAACAGCGTCATTAGTGCATTATTTGGAAGGAAACCAAATTGTTGAGATTTTAAGATTGGTAATAAGGCAATGGGACGATAGTTACTAGTGTTATTTTGTTCGTCACCCTTGTGTAGGGGAAGAATTATAGCTGTTTTTAGATAGTTAGGGAAACGCCCCTTTTCAAAGAGATCGTTGATTAGAGAACATAACGTGTTAATCATCACTTCTGGAAAGCTTAAAAATAACTCAGCTGATAACCTATCGATGCCGCAGGAAGTTTTGTTTTGAATGCTGAGAATGGTTGAGGTCTAAGAAACAGACTATCAGTGATTCTTTTAGAAGGAACAAGGAAAGAATGAGCATCACGACTTGGAGATATTTTAGAGCTAATATTCTTACTAACGTTCACGAAATAATTGTTAAATTCGTCTGTATCGAGGTCGATAGAGTGTGATGAGTATTCCAGCTATCGACTATGCATCGTATCATAATGTTTAAAGTGGAAAACTTCTCCTTGAAAGATTGGCAGCAATTTTTATTGGGCATATGATCCAAAGATATAGCCAAGTTCATCTCACATAATATTTTTAGATGGAGGGGTTTTATGTTGAAAACGGTTTCTAATGATGCCGTAGGAGTGGTGCATGCTTCCCTGTAAGTTTTTTGTCAATTGACGGATACACACGTAATCAAAATAAAAATGCCCTAAAATAATCTTCTACTAGAAAGGGGAGCTCATTATATATACAAATTGAGTGTGATTCTTAATAATATCGACATACTTTCAACAAGGTCTTCTTCATTCAATACTTTCATGAATATCGTCTTCAAGTTAACTCATTAAACGCTATGTATATAGAAACAGTGGAACCAACATCGAATTTAACTTTTAAACGAGTTAAAGTTGCTAAATTTGAAAACTTCTATACGCCTTTCAATAAGCGATTTTAATTGTGGAGCAAGAAATTGAAAAAACCGATGAAAACAGATAATGTATTAATATTCGATATATAAATATTCGATACACTGTTACTTAACTTTTTCAATAAAAGTGAAGTTTGGGTGAAAACACAAGCATCTTTTAAGCGAAAACTCATAATTCACACCTTAGGAAAGTATTTCCGGTTGATTAATATAAGAGGAGCATCCACGCAAAAGTAAACAAATCCATTTTCACCACAAAATGAGATAAATATTGCATCATGAAGACCCCTATCATCTCTATGAGATCTCATGACCAGTTTTTACCAAAAGTACATAAATCCTTTTATAATGGTGTGGTGAAATCAGGAACTTCAACCAAAGAGCAACAAATCCGTAAACTATTAATTTGCGTCAGTTCCACAAGAATTTCTCGCAAAAAGCAACAAATCCTTGCAGAAGATACGAAGGCGCTGTTAAGAACCATTGTAATGTATGTATCCTACTATGGATACTTGGTGCATTAGAAGTGTGGAAGGGCCTCTGACTAGGTGGTGTTGCTGGTCACTTGGTGTGTCATCTCACAGGAATAAAACAACTACTGGAATCACTGGGACATGTTCTCTTTCATTACCTTACTTTACTATTATACATTAACTCACTTATTACTAGTACTAATTAGAATATTAATTAAAAGGATTACGATGAATAGACTACATTTAGAATGTCTTTGAATATGAATCGAATGTCTTTAGAATTGTTTAGAATAATTTAGAATGTATGTTGAAACACTTTCGTTAACCTATTTATACGACGAGTCAAGTTCACCGTTTAGTAAACATAAACAATTCTGTTTACGTTTATTTCGCACTCTGAACTTGACATCCTACGTGAGTCCTTTCTGTTTTCATATATGTAAACGATTCATGCTATATTGAAATTAGCTTCAAGGGAATTTATGTCTTTATTCATAATAATACCATAATAATAATTTAAATAATTAATAAATAATATTTCGGCCAAAAGGCATCACACCTTCCCCTTTTACAAAAAGAATAAATTCCGTTGAGCTTCCTTCCCCCCAATGAAATAAATTTGCAATTATCCTAAAAATAGATGATAGATGATTATTAAATAATGTCATTAACCTATGGTAACATATATTTATAATCTAATGTATGTCCATTGTCATTAAAATTGTTTACGATAACTTAGTTGTTTGTCTTGTTTACTTATAATCACTTAATGTTTGTTGTGACTTATTCGTAATTGTCTGTAAACACAACCGCACTCCTATACCTCTTACACTTTTTAATTCATTTTACAATAAGGATGAATTCTGTTTTTGTGTATTTCTTTTATCACACCTGATTCTAATTTGACTTTACAGTTAACCTCACTCATCTCTGTGACTGTAAATGGACCTATATATTGAGATTCGTATTTGGTTCTATTTTCCCTCTTTACTAAAACTGAATCCCCCATTTTAAAATCAACTGGATTAGCTACCTTACTATTTTGACTTTGTCTACTAAGTTTATACTTAGTTAAATATTTCTCTGCTCTCTGATGAGCTACCTGCAGTTTATATTTTAACTCATTCTGATATTCATCAATATTATAGCATGGCTCAATGTCGTTCGTGAGATTCTCGGGTAAGTTAGCACGTCTCCCGAACAATAATTCAAATGGCGTATAACCGTGATAAGAGCTTGGAGTCGTATTATAACAATAAGCAAATAATTTGTACCATTCATCCCAGTCATCCTTACTTTCATTTATAAAATGTCTCACATACTCATTAAGCGTTCTATGTAATTTCTCACAACCTCCTATAGATTGATGATGATATGCTGTTGAATAATTATGACTAATATTTAACATTTTAGTTAAAGCATTGAATATTTCATTTTTATATTCTGTGCCTAAATCTGTCCCAATCTGTTTCATCAGACCGTAATTTGGTATGAAATTTTCAAAAATTCCACGAGCTATCGTGTTCGCTTCTTTGTTTTTAACTGGAATTATTACTGTATATTTCGTTAATTCACATAACATTGTGATGCAATAACGGTTACCATTTTCACTTTGTGGAAAAGGACCGACCGTATCTATATATGTTATATCCCATGGTTTTGCTGCTGTATCCGTTAATACAAATTCTTCCTTGTGATTATTTTTCGCTTTATTGACTTGGCACTTGTGACATTGCTTAATATATTTTCTCACACCTTTTTCCATCTAAAATTCGCTCTTAATTTTTTCAATAGCCTGTTATTTCCTACATGACCTCCAAATAAAGGATCATTATGATAAGTTTCTAAAATCTGTTGCTTTTCTTTTTCTTCTTCCACCATCTTAGGTATATCGCAAATACAAATGTGTACGTTTTTTAACGTATTGTTTCCTTTTTCCATAAACTCTTTTATAGTGCACTGTGTGAAAATAATATCATTCATATAAATTTTCATCCTTTTTATTCCATTTTTTACCGCTAGCTTATCAAGCTGAACTAACGTTTGACCTAAATCAAAGTTAATTATATCGGTATTAAATAAGGCTTGGCTAAATTTCATCCTGTTTTTGATCCGTATGTTCATCCTTAACGAAACACGGTTATTTTCAAATTGCAGAATTGGTAATTTATGCGCCTCTAAATTATTCAGTACTTTATATACTGCTGGCTTGCGAATATCTTTCTTTATTTCTGTGGAAATTATTTTATCTTCTCTAGTAGGCTGAGCTTTATTCTGACGAGTTTTTGACCTCGTTATTGCTAAAACGTGAGCATTGTCAATGTACAAGTCTTTTAATTCATTTACGGATATCCTTGAAATGCTGTCCGCATAATTTGAATTTCCTTTCAAATATTGTATTTCGAAGTTGTATTCTTCTAGGTCTAGTCTAATTCTTGTAAGTTTCGAAGTTGGTTCTGTCATCGAAAAAAGATGTGTTAACGGCTTATGATCCATTTTCACAATAAAATGTGGAGAGCCATATAAATAACACTTAAAATGATTAATTCCCCAATGGATAGCTAACAGTTCTTTCATGATTATAGGTTTATTTAATTCGCTTTTCTTAAAACTTCGCATAAGCTATAGGTAGATCTATACCTTCGTATTCCTGGCTAAGTATTGCAGAACACGCAATATTTGAAGCATCTGTTGTCAAAAGCAAAGGTGAACAAATCCAGAGGTATTTCAGAACTGCCTACTAAACATTATAATTTATACATAGTGTGTCATCTTGTGTTTAATAGTGTAAATAACGGTTAATGCAAGTTGTCTGAACATGTCTTAGTGGTGCAAACTGTTCCGCGATTTTGGGTAATATCCATAGGCAACGATAGCGACCACCACGCCTGCAAATATATTTCACTATTGCATCAGCTGGAAGTGTTTGGAGTAATTTACTGGTTTTCTTTGATCTCAGTAGGTGAGGGTAACAGTGGATCTCGAAAAAGACAACGGAAACCTACTAAAAGGGAGCGGGAACGGCGTGAAAGGTAAGAAAATACACTGTGTTACTTTTTACTGCCTTTCCTATACTGGTAATTCACTGATTATAGATACAAGATGCCATTCCATCCTCTACTGAGATATTTCAAAATCTTGGCAAGCGAGGACGTTCTTACCATCGGAAAAGTCGCTAATGTTGAAAGTCTTTTGAAGGCGGAATTTAATGATGACTGGTGGGCAGATCCTATGAACTAGCTTGGTATAAGAATATCATCAATGGCAATATAATTGGGAACGCTACACATATGATAAAAGGAGATAACGTTGAAGATGTAGAACAGGAAAGAGGTTGTGACTGTTTATGTGAAGAAGATCCTGCGCTCCACCTTTAATGTTCATGACATTTTCCCAAGTAGGAATACAAGTTTTTGATTATTTGTAACTTTTTTCTAAGGTGATTAAAGAAATATTTTTCTGCTTGAAACGGCTCCTATTATATTATGTCAGTCAAAAGAAAACAATTCCAACCGGCTGGTCAAGCAAAACGATACAAATCCTCACATTTCAAGCAAAAGTAAACAAATCCATATCATTATATCGAAAAACTCCTTTAATATTTTAGCAAAAATAAAATAAAATAGCATATTTTCTGATATTTTTTAAAAAAAATTGAGCAAAAATGAAACCCCAAATTTTTCCAAAATTGTGGCTACAGCAAAAAATATCGTTTTGTGCAAATATATTTTAAATGGATTTGTTTACTTTTGCGTGGATGCTCCTAGGTAGTAGGTATAGAGCTCAAAGTACTATTATATTATTATTAATTGCGTTTATTAGTCTGTAAAATACTAACAATACTTACAAGAGGTGAAGCTGCAAACAATAAAACAATATACCACAGAATTACTGTTATTACAGAAAAATGTTTTTCATAATTTTGTTTTGAGAGACTAAGCGATTTGATTCTTAAATTTATAGAAATGCTATTAAGGACTGAAACTGCATTGTAGGTGAATAACCGTCAAACATACCAAAACAGCAAGGTGATTTTTACAAAATTACTAATGTTTAACCAATTTCCCATCAATAAACAAAAATGTTTAACCATTATAGTAGATATTGTATTTATGGCGCTTAACGAGATCTTTGTATACGTCAATTAGATCCGATCCATACTGTATATTACTGGAGAAGGATTTATTATTTTTATTGCAGGGTATGTTTCCGAACTCACATAATAAGTGTCTTCTCTTTTAAGTAACATTATATATACTATTATAAACTCAAACTCAGCCTTTGTTTAATTTGTTCAAATGAAACTTTCTGCTTGGCAAAAAGTTAACCCCCAAACGACTTTTTACAAAGTCTTTCAGTCAACTTAATCCCCAAAAGTCTGGGTAAATAACTCCAAAGGGCATTGTGACGGACTTACCTCCAACTTTGGACTTGATAATGCACCGATAGTCCGATGAACTAAGCTACTTTTAAAACTTTGCTTACTTTATTCACAACTTTTTAAGTCTCTTTCATAGTTTTTGTTCTTTTTGTTTGGGTTTGGTTCAAGTCGGGATGGAATTTCCTTCGAATAAAATGAAACAACGAGATGATTGTTCGCTTAATTTTGAAATTGAATAGCTTGTTTTTTTTAATTGCAAACACGTAGAACTTTATATTACTCATACGATGTTTTTGAAAAGTGGATAAAAGTTTAAAGGCAGCGCTACAAACAAACATACATATAATTGAAAGTGACATTTCATCACATAATTGATGAGTTAATCATTATTATTTTCCATTGAATTGAAATCCTGTTCACTCGCTTCCAACGACTAATCTTCCTACTAACCCTCGAAAAATTATAAAATCTATCCCCCAGTTACTCACCCCTTTGCTCAAAGATACTGACCTTTCTTTGACCTCCCCGCTCCCTTTACCTTCTTCTCCACCTTGGACCATAAATATCCCTATAATCGATACCTCACTTACCATTTATAATAAGCATGAATCGCCAACTGCACTTATAAAGAAAGCATTCCTAGAATTACTAAAAAAAAATTATGATTTGATACTCTACACAGATGCTTCCAATACTGACTCCGGTGTTGGTTGTGCAGTTTCCACGAAGCATGAACTCATAAGCTCCTTCACTCCACCTATAGTCGTAGCGTTCACTCAGGCGAGCTTCAAAGCATTTTTCATGCTTTCAAAAGCATCTTCCCACCACACAAAAATTCATTCAGTCAATCAAGTCAATTTTCACTGACCACCCAATTGTCCAGAATATACAAGACATCTATCAAACTCTCGTTGCTCAAGATATAACAGTCTCTCTCATCTGCATGGTTTCCATCTCACATCGGCATTGATGGTACCAAAACTGTGGACCGCCACGCGAAAGAAGCACCACTAATAACGACCCAACACACATTGTCCAACCCGCAACCGACCTAAAGATTTACTTCAAAAACGTTACGCAAGATTCTTGGCGACACCTGTGGCGCAATAGCACGACAGCACTTCGTGATATCCATCCATTCACTTCTCCTCTCTCCCTTAACTTCCTAACCTGGAGAGAGGCTACTTAATCAGAAGAATCCGAATCAGTCATACCAAACTCACACACGGATATCCGGGATATCTGATGTCTTCAGGAAATCGTCCCGTTTGCCATAGCTGTAATGATATTGTGACCGTTAAGCACATACTGACGAACTGCAAACAATTTTCTGCTACATATCAACAATTTGATCTAATGCCTAACCTCAAGGAAATGCTCCACTGCCCTACCGAAATCAAGAAACTCTTACAGCTCCTGAAAGCTACTAATTTATACCGTAAAATCTCATTTAAAATTTGTAATAATTATGTAAATATTTGTATTTATTTTTTCTGTGCCAATGACCAACGCTGTCGAGGCACGTTAATCTGAAATAAAAAAAATTTAAAAAAATTAAAATGATTTTTTCCGCAAACGTCAAAAAAAGTAGACATTATTAACGTCAATTCATGATGTTGAAGTATGATTTCACAGACGCCACTTTTTTGTACGGCCGTGAGCGGACAAAAAAGTAGAATTTTCAACAGGGAAAATAATTATTAGTTGAACTTTTAAACTTTATTAACGATAATAATTATTAATAGTAAAATTACAGTTATTTAAGGTTGCACCGCACATATTTAATGCACTATACCTGATTTATTCACTTCCAATTCAAGCGAATTTTGTGCAGAGTTGAAAGAGTTCATCGACAAAATTTCCCGTGACTCCTTACTTGTTGTTGCTTCTGTTACATCAACGTCGACATAATTTCGCTCATGAGAAGCTGCATTCAGGTACAGTGAAGAAGAATTCGACATCAAGATTTTTTCTGCAGTTTGTTTTTTATTAGACAAAGAGTCTTCAATGTATCCTTCAGCGACAGTGCTCGACTTACAACCTCCATGCCGTTTCAAACAAGTAATATCAGCTCCTCCATCCACAAGCAAAGTAGCTGAAGTTCTTCTTAACGCATGGCCGGTGTAATCTTTTGAATTCGGTAGTTTTAAATAAGTTGCTTCTGTTTTGGGTACGTTACTAATTGTATGAATTCCCATGACCGTGCGATAACATTTTCCCTTTTGAAATTTAAAAAAAAAGCGTCGGCTTTCCATAGCTTGTGGACGTAAAGAAGTATATTTTCTGTAAAGATTTATATAATTTCCAATAATTGTGAACGATCGTGGCTTTTTAGATTTACTATCAGGAATCTTTATATGAATAACAGATCCTAAATCTTTTATATCGTCTATTGTCATGTTCACCATTTCATCGCATCTACATGCTCCAGATACGCCCATTATTAGAACAACCTAAAAGTAGTATGTATTTAAAAACTTGATTGTATTTATGCAGGTTAGAATATTATAACTAACCTTAATTCCTAGATATTGCTCATTAGGTGCATTATTTAAAAAATCTTCAAACTGGTCTTTTGTGAATACCTTTGACTTTTTGGGAGTATACCCTTCATTCTGCTTCTTCAGATAAGCACGTAGTTTCATATATTTGCTAATATCTAATCCATGTTTAATATTCAGTAGTGATTTTATCATGGAATACTGAGACCACATTGTTGAACTCTTCATTTTTAATTTAGTTGTCATTTCAAAAAAATAAGCTAGTAGCACATTTTCCGAATAGTTTGAAATGTTTTCATCATTGCACCATGTGAGAAATCTTTCGTAAGCATGATTATAAACTCTACTTGACTTAGTTGGAATTAAATCATTAGTAGCTGCCTTAGCAATGTCAACAACGTCGGGCGGTGTACAGTTGGGTTCTGAATCCGACATAATATAATCTAAAAGAAAATTTCAGTACACTTTATTACAACAAACGAAATTTTGATGCTCAAGTACTTACTAAAAATGCACAGTCCAATTGTTGCTTTAAATCACTTACAATATTTCGGACATTATAAAATATTATTGAACTGTCAAATTTGTTTTTGACTTGGCAATCACAAAACCAGTAACCACGGAAATGTAGTGCGCAGTCTGAATTTATCAACTTCGTTGCAATCGTTTTGAATTTTTATTTAAATATTAATTAGTTCTATAGTCTGGATGCCGTTTGCGGAAAAAATAGCATGTTTCATTCGGAGCAAAAGCACTTTTTGTGGCTCGTCTGAAATTGTCGGCCTCACTAACGTTCGGCCATCAAACATTCAGACTCGCCACAAAAAGTTATACTATTACTCCTAATAAAACAATATACTATTATTGTCATCGGTCCTTGACGAGTGTGCAAAATTTTGAAAAAATCTGATCCTTTAAAGATGGTAACAATGGAGTTTGAACGTTGCGTTTTAAATGGAACACCCTATATTTCAGTACTTTATTGTATTACCATCGGTCCTTGACAAGTGTGCAAAATTTTAAATTGATCTGAAGCGTGTAAAATGAGGGAATGAACAATTTTCATCTAAAGCAATTTTCGATAACAAGTCAAAATCGTGAAAAATCAAATTCAATCTGCAAATAATAAATAGTCTTAAAAATGTCTACTCCATGTATCGATTTTCAGAGTATGAGCCCATTGGGAATATGATAGCAATTGATAGTATTATGTGGCTAATATACTCTGTGTAATGCTAGCCACAAATTCACACACACAAGGCCAAACCTCTCTTAATCAACGCAGAACGTGTTCTCTAGTGATCAACTTCGTAATTACATCAATTACATCAATCAACGGATCCCGTGACCCATCAAAATTATTTTATAAGTTCCGAATTAATATTAGATCAAATTAAAACTGATCCTGAACATTAATTTTTTTCAAAATAGTCACTTGTCTATAATAATATTTAATTAAACATTCTACGTTTGTTTGCTTTGACTCTAATAAGTATTTGAAAATAGCGTTGACAAATTAGTTACTAAAAGATTTAGTCCAGTAACTGAAGGGCCAAACCTATCAATATATTTGTCCAATAATTTTTTTTGGCTTGATTTGTAGGTCTTAACAGGTACTTCAAAGGTAGAAAAAGTTCTCCAAGATTGCGCCTTGGCTAAGGGTCCAAAATGGCCCCTAAGCACCCCAAAAACGGTTTCCCGCCATTATCTCCCGAAATATGCAATGTGGAAAATTTTTGTTCGGGTAAAAAGTGAAGGTCGTTAAATTATCTACAAAAATGGTCCCTATAATTTTTTTTTCAAAATGCAATAGTTTTCGAGATAATCGCATCCAAACGTCCCCTCGCTTACGCAGCTGCACTACCTCTATAAATGCTACCGTCTATAAAATTAACTTGTAAACCGGCGGACAAATTCTTCCATAACTCGGTCGAAAATCAATATTTTCCGATGATTTAAAGTTCATTGTAATGGGAATATCCGTAGGTATCAATATGTGTACCTTAAACCCCGTTCTCGCCCGTCGAGGACATTGCAAAAAGTGGCCAATGTTATTTTTCCCCAATATTTTGGCCTCTTCCATTAAATCATTGACATTTTATTTATTTTAAATGGTTTATTT
>CAJUYI010003829.1:10235-31414 GCA_910591695.1 Galerucella pusilla | reverse complement strand
CTCAATACATAATGGAAATTGAATTTCTATTATGTTTTTCATAATTTTAATTCATGAATTTTTATTATGTATATTATAATTTTAAATCGGCAATTTATATTATGTTTTTCATAGTGGAAATTCCTGTATTATTTTTATGAAAAACATAATTTTAATTCATTAACAGAATAATTAGGGAATAAACATTTTTGAAAGGAGAGATATTTTTGTTATTAAATACCAAAACGGCACGCCATAAGGCTTAATCTTAGCGATGATCCAAGAACAGGTGAACATGCTGGACGTAAGCTGATCCAAGAAGATAGACCTATTACATATCGTGAAATCGCAGCATCATTGGGCATTTCAAAAACCACAATTCAAAAGATTTTACCGTTGTGAACCACATCTGTATACGGAAGAACAGAAAGCAATTAGAGTCGATGGGTGTCAAAGAACTCTAGTTTTAACGCAGGAAACTCAATAAATATATGTATGGACAAGTTAAAAGGAATATAATTTTATCATAACTCGAAAGCTCGCTCGAAAGTACCCAATAAATAAATAATTACTCAAAAAATTGAAAACTCAGCGACTGCCACTGCTGTTTTACAGTCAGAACTTATTTCTCGATATATATGATCTTAGTCTTCGTTTTTTTTATATCGCGATAAGTGGAAAATAAGCAGCTCATGAAATGTGTGTTGTACCGCAGTTTACAAATTCATCCAAAAAATTTCATTTTATTTCATTCTGTCTGGTACATTTAGTTCACTCACTCCATTTTAAGTCCGATAACTGAGCTATTAGACTCCGTTTCACATTAGAAGAATCCACTGAAGTTTGAAACTTGCGCAGAAATCAAAATCGCTCTCGTTTATTTATGTCGCCTCGTAACGACCGCTGTCATTGGCGTTACAAACGAACATGGCCAATCGTTAATTGAAAGTATAAAAAATATTGAAAAAATGCCAAATGTTGCATTTAAACATACGACTGAAACTTCAAGTGGATTCTTCTTACGTGAAACGGACTGTACAGTAATTCCTGGACTATCAACCGATGCACACATGGAAATTAGCATTTTCATTTTATTGACAATCATGCATATTTACATCATTGATGTGTAGAAGTGGTAGTGTGATTTTAATACAAAAATGCACCTAATAATATCAAATATTGACGTTATTGAAATAATGAGACGTAGGAATAGAAAATTCAGTTTGTTAGAGTATTTAATAAAGTACGTGACACATCCGGTAAGTCTCTTACGGTACTCATTTCCATATTCATCTCATTCGTACTGTAATACTTGACTAATCGGACTTATGACGTAAGTAGTAGTTTGTACAACTAGTGCGTAAAGAGTCACTTTTCCCACGAGCGCAGAAGTTTGTGGCACAAGCCGCAAGGCGAGTGACAAAAGTGATTTGCGTTCAAGTTGTACACAATATTTTTTCTACAACCACATTTATAATGAAAGAAATACAGTAATTTTAATAGTTATTTTATTTAAACTTTGAACAGAAAGAACTTACAATATGCTGTATTGTTTTTGATATTTCTCTTTCGAAACCTCAGGTAACAAATTTTCGGTTGCAGTTCCAGCCTCTTCGATAATGTCTGGAGGAGTATTTTCAATATCCGAATTGGACAACTCAAAATGATTTTGATCTTGGTTCATAATTCCTCAAATAAATCTTGATAGATTAATATTTTTTTAATTAATAAATTAAAATAAATAATGAAATAAATACTTATATTTGGTTTAAATTTGAAAATTGCAGGTACACCAATAAGAAATTCACTATTAGGTTGAATTGTCAAAAAAAGTTGTCAGGTCATAGGTAGCTTTGTTTGACATTTCGGTGTGGAAAAGTGCCATTACGTCTACTTTTCCAACGGTTATCAAAAGAATTGAGAAAAGGCCTGCTTGGCGTATAAAAATTTGTGTAGAAAAACGTGTTTTGCATAGTGGTTGTTAGAAAAAACCTTTTATCTACGACCACCTTCAAAATTAGGCATTTACGAACCAAAAATGATGTGTGAAATCATACATTATACTGACAGTTTTGTGACAAGTAAGTAGGTATTAAAAGATGATAGTAGCATACTAAGTTTTTGTCGATTTTATTTGAAATGTTTCTTAACCCCTCCAAAGCACATTTTTTCTTCATGTGGTCGTAGATAAAGTTTTGTATGACACTTGTATCATAAATTAGTATATTACATAACGTGTGCGGAAAGTGACATTTTTCACACGATTGGGAAATATTGTAGCACGAGGCATGAGCCGAGTGCGACAATCAAACGATTGTGAAAAAACACTTGCACGAGTAATGTACAGTATTTCAACATCTGACATATTAATACACAAAATGTTACAATTAAAGTCAACATAAATGATTTCAAAAAGTAACAATAACTATCATTAGTAACAAAAATTCATGTAGTTATAGGTAGGTTATAATAATTATTAATTGGTTGGATAAATATAGAAATTGGAAGTGAAATTATTATTGCTGCATTTTATATATATGATAAATACCTTCCAAGTTGATTACATTTTCCGACAATCATAAATGTGGTGGTTTGGATCGGTTGTTACAGCATCGGACTTCTAACACAGGGTATAGTTTGGCAAGTTTATCTGAAGCTATACGGGATCGGTAAGAGGCGAGGAAAAACATGGCGCCTATCTGTCAAACGTACAAATGGCGTAGGGTACCTATTTTACCAAGTAAAACTGAAAATACAAAGGTATAACGCCACTGGATAAATCAATATCAGTCAACTGACGAAGTGAGAGGGAAAATCTCACGCACGCGCTTGCCAATAAGAAGTCAGCTGGTCGATACAAATCACCAATTATGTAATCGGAGGGTGTAGTCATTATGGTTTTCGTACAACGTTGCCAGAGCTTCAAAAAGCCCATATCATATTTGGAAAAGTGTTCATATTTAAATATTCATAAATTGAAAAAATAATGTTAATAGAATAAATCCAAGGAAACAAGTATATTATAAAATTAACGTTTAATCATATTTTTAATATTGTTGATAATAAAAAGACCCTTTTCTAATTATTATCACTACACAGTAAGCACTTCAGTTTTTTCTTAGTTAAATGTGGCAATGTCTAATGTTTTCGACTGCATTCCTTTCACGGTTTCAGATAAACTTGCCAAAGTATACATGGGTTCGATCCTCGCCCACGTCCGAAAGTTTTTTCAATCAAGAAAATGGAAAAAAGGTCACTTTTCAAATAGATCGCTTCAAATTTAGATATATAGGTAAATCTAATTAAAAATTATTTATGATACAAGTGCGTGAAGCTATACTTTTGCGCACGAGTTTCGAAAATGCAAGGAACGAGCGTAGCGAGTGCCTTTTTCGCAACGACTGCCCAAAAGTACTTCATGCACAAGTGTCATACAAAAGTTTATCTACGAGCACATGAAGAAAAAAAAATGTGCTCTGAAGGGGTTAAAAACATAAAAATGAATTTTCTATAAACAAATATATACACAACGAATTCTAATTATTTAAATTCATATTTACAGTAAAATGAGGACAATTATTTAAATTACTAATTATAACATTGGGTAATAATATTTTTCACTATGTCTGACACTTCTGTCAAATTTACTGTCAGCACAAAAGTTTATACAACAAACGACTAAATTCAAGGCGACTAGATAATCACGTAGCTAAAAATGAGTGTCAAAATGAAAACCCCATTTAAAAAGCATTGTTCATTTACGCACGCTTTTTAACCGTGAAAGACCGAAAGTAGTGAATGTCAACATTCACCGGCGGATGTCGACAAATGTCAAATGCCTTGGTGAAAGTCCGAACATTTCTTAATTCTATTATACATTCGGACTTTCACCGGTATATGTCGACAAACACAAATGAGGTCAGGTGTTTCAATAAGGTGTTTCAATAAGGACATACAAAATATGTTAACTGCTTGGATGCAAGACAATGATTCAAACAAGTGGTCAGAAGGTTTGCCGTTTGTCCCATTCGCCAAAAACACAACTTATCACGAATGAATACGCCAGAGTCCTTATGAAGCCCTGTTTGGCGTTAAACCAAAAAGGAGTATAACATCGTCATCACACCCTCGCGGGCAAATTTCAAACATTGAGACCGAAGAACAGCTTATGTTGAAACAGAAATGGATAATGAAAATACCATTGGAGCTGATCCGCAACCTGATGGCACGTCTTCATCTCAAGCACTGACTGACCCGCAACCTGACACGTCTTCATCTCAAGCCCTGACTGATCCGCCACTTAGCACATCTTCATCTCAAGCACTGACTGATCCGCCACCTAACACATCTTCATCTCAAGCACTGACTGAACAACACGAGCTATTTTCTTTAAAAAGAGTAGCTGCAAAAGAGAATCTTCTACTTCAAGCAACAAAAATGTTGCGAACCTCGAAAAAAAAAGTTTCCTTCTGCCCAAATTGGTGATACCGTAAGAATTCAAGTCCCTGATGTCGACCGTGGTCGTACAGACCCTCGAAATATGTTAGCGGTTGTTGTTGGAATAGAGGATTCAGACTTTTATAGATTAGCTAAAAAAATGGTACCTTGGAGCAGCTTTTCACCCGTAATCAGTAATTTGTAGAGAATAGTTACTTTCCATGGACGAAGTTTCAACAAAAGAAATGTCGATAAGAGAAGCAGCTTCTGCTAATTCACAAAGTGGAATGCAAGGCTATACACGTTGTAACTGCAAAAGGAAGTGTTCCACGACTAAATGCAGCTGTAAAAGCAAGGAACTTTTGTGCAATTCGAAGGGCCACCGTAGTTTAAGTTTGTTGCAATAAATAAGATATTGTTCTTATTTTTTATATTTCATTTTATATTTATGTTCTACTGTTTGTTTTGAGTTCAACAAAGTACTTTCCCATATTATTTTAATGAATAAAGACCTATGGATTTTTTTGTTTTTAACATACACCATGGGTGGTGCATCCTGAATGTCGACAATCGCCGGTGTTAGAAATGATGAAATTCCAACAATATTTCGGACATACGTCAAGCAACGTTGAGAATGTTGACATTCACCGGTGTATCTCGACATTCACCAGATTTCGGTCTTTCACGGTAACAAATGTTATGTATGATTCCACACTTTTTTTTTTGGTCCGTAAATGCCTAATTTTAAAGGTGATCGTAGATAAAAATTATATATTTGACAGCTTGACAGTGGTCAATCTTAATAATAGTAGTTATATGGACAAATCAACTTAGGAAATACGCATTTGACATATACATAAATTTGCGGTGTAAAAAGACTAGCATTTCAACATTCAATTTGACAGCTTTTTTTCCGTGCGCGTATGAATAAAGGCCACTTTCCATAGAACTATACAGTGCGATATATGTCACTTTCCTATATGATCGTAGGAAATAACTATTTTCTATTAGAGTGCTGAAAAGTCTGCTTATCCGCACTCTTTTTAGTGTGGAAAGAATCACTTTTTCGCACTATTTTTAGTGTGAAAAGAGTCTCTTATCCTAATTAGTGCGGAAAGTTAATTTGTTAAGTTGTTGGGGAGTATACTGACATTTGAATATTTAAAATATATATTTGTATAGTTGTAGTTTACCAAATGACTGAAAAATTAATAAATGTAATAAATGTAATTTTTAATAAAAAACGTATATCTAATTTTCTAATGGCACTGGTATAAGCCTCGTCAAATGAATGTCAAATAATAATATTTAATTTGTTGATATGCATTTAACAATAAATTATTCTTTATATTAACTTTTGGGTTTTTTCCGCATGCTAGTAGAAAAAATAATGTACATAACACGTGCGTAAAGTGACTTTTCCGCACTAGTTAGATAAGCTACCATTTTGGAAAGTGTTTATGATCAATTTTTTTGGAAAATAGTGGCTTCTTGCGGTTCCTCAATTCAAAAGGTAACGATAATGACCTCCTGCTGCCAGTTTCAGTGTCATTCTGTCAATAAATTCTTCTTAATTTTGTGAGTGATAAGGGTATACAATTTCAACATGATACATGAGAAAAATGAAGCAGCGGGTACTCCCCGATGCCTGAAGAGGGACGTTAAAACGTCCCCGTGCATACTTTGTTTTATAATTGAAAAAATTTTGTTACAGATTTAGATCAGTACGAATTGGACGATTCGTATGCCTCCTTGGACCAACTAGTTGATTTTAAATTACTTGCATCGCACAACATTTTCAAACGAGACACTTCTAATTCAACAAATCACGACTCAAATACAACGTTAGTTGAAAATGTTACCGGAAAACCAACAATGCTATACACAAAAAAGGTACGTTAAGAAATGATTTCTTTAAAATCATCCAAATTCATTAGTGTAAGTACAGATAACCCACTTATAGATGAAAAACTAACCCGTGGCGCCCTCTATTTGTACGGTTAGCGCCACCTTGACAGTCCCATAAGCATAGAGATACTACATATAGAGGTAACAAGTTATAGGGAGTTGTGTATGTGGAAATGTCCATCTGAACTCTGGAGAGAGAGAAAGAGTCAAAAGATCAGAGGTTTTTCTGTATTTGTTTGTGTATATATATCATACACGATATTAGAGAAAGACAGCCTATATAACTCCTACTTTCTATCTCTCTTTTACATGCTGACGGGTTCCGAGGTGGCTTGTTACCTCTATCTGTAGTATGTCTATGCCCGTCAGTAGCTGTAACACTTTTGAGATGGTTGTGATCTTCGCTAACATCCTGTAGTTTTCTAGTTTTTTGCGGCATATTCAAAATTACTGTAATTTTACTTTTATTGCAAAATAGCATTTATGATCCATTTATTTATTCAAAATTACTCAACATTAGATTGATAGGTATTACAATAATAACAATCAAATAGTCAAGTTAAATTAAATGAATTGACTATAAACACTTTTTTGACACTTGGTGCTTAATATACTATTATTAATAATATTTTAAATAATATTTTTTGCTCATAACTTCCAACTTAATCGATATTTTTTTAGGTACAAAAACTAGTTTTGTAGATTTTTTAAAGAGAAAAAAATCTACGTTTTTTCTGACAAATTTAAGGAAATAGTTATTTTCATAACAAGTGCGGAAAGTGATACTTTACCTCACGCGACTGCAGTTGACCCGAACGACGCGAAGCGGAGTTCTGGCATGCGGTCAAGGGCGGGAAAGACACTTTACGCATGAGTAAGGACCATTATTTTTTCTACGACCGTATATACAAAAAAGTATACCAACCCATTTTTACTTTATTTCAACATACATATACAAAACTTTAACCAAAAACTATTATTATCATTATAAATATTAATATTACTTAAATTACTTCAAATTGCCGGTCCAGTGGATTTGGTGTTAACTGGTAAGTACATGACGTTAATGAGGATGGCATCAGTTGAAGGTCACATAAAGATGACGATGAAGGTGACGGCAACGGTTTTAAGTCATTTGTAGACGAAAGAATTTTTTCTGATATCTTTTTCTTATATCAAAACCGGGTGGTTTGGTAGTTGTTTTATAACACTACTTTAAAGAATGTACAGGGTTATATCAAAATACATATCTTCATTATTTGATATTTAAAAAAAATTGAAAATGCAACAAAAAGGTAGAAAAGATGTAGATTTTATTTGATGGACTATTTATTCACCTGTTGTAACAATAGTTATAATACATATAATAATAAAGAATAATAAATAGGTCAAAATTTGCATAATCTTACTTTCCCGCACTTTTTTCAAAGCTAAAATGCGTGCGGGAAAGTGGGTTAAAACGCATGGTCGTAGAAAAACAATTTATATGCACTGAAATCACACTTTTCTTACCTCGTTAAACAATTTTCCACAACGACTTTAGAGATCGGGATGAGATGGATCTGCTGGGGGTTTTACCATGAATCAATTATATTGTTGTTAAGTTAAAACACAATATCTTGAAATAGATTATACCAGAAGTGTTAATTTTGTCTCAATTTATTTCCAGGTAGTATCGGTGCCTTTACAAAAAACCTTCGACAACGTAACTCTTTTAACTAAAAATTTAGGGGAAAACGGCACTGGTATTAGACGTAACATAACAACTAGTACTACTACTACTACTACCACTACTACACCAATACCATCTCGTTTAGATTTAAACGCCACAATTTTAAAAACAACTAACGTTACCGTAAATAAAAGTACAACGAACAAGACGAGCGATATCGAAGATGATGGTGACGATGATTTTATCGACAATTTTAAAATCCCCAGCGATTTGGATACTGAAGAGGGTAGTAAAAAGTTCAATGAATCTCTGACCAAGCACAATGTGACCAGTTCTAAAACGGTGAGTATGTTTTTTTGATTCGAGTATTCAATTCTAAAATAAGGATAGAAACAGCAGATTCCACAAGCAGCAGAAACTACAGATTTTTTGAATGAACTGTCTTTTTTGTACATTTTTTAATAATAAGTAACTGTACCGGGTGGCGAACTAAGAACGACCGTCGGCCATATCTCAAGAGTGGATTGAAGCACAGGTTCCGGAAAAAAAAATTATAAGTGGCCTGAGAAACACCTGGAAATTATTTTCAGCATTTTAGATCCACTAGAGGGTGTATTTGACAGTTGAAATTTTGAAAGGCAAAATTTCTCAGAATTCACTCAATTAAGGAGCATATTAAATATTATAATCAGGTTCCTCGACAAATTCTGCATATTTTTAATGTGACAAGTTTAAGCCTATCTCTTCAAATAAGGGGTGGGGGAGAGTGGGAACCTTGTTACGATAAAACGCCTGTAATTCAGATTCTGCTTGACCGATTTTAATAATCTTGATGTTGTTTGAAAGAGCTTCTGTTGAACAATCGAAAATTTGTAAATTTGAAGCAATCTGATTGATAACATAAATGCTAGAGGGCGCTGTTTTTTTTAATATTGTGTTTTCTCTTAACGATTTTAAATGGAAGCATACAAATTAAAGTGGGTCTTTAAAAAGTAGACTGAATTGGTGATAAAACACTGCAAACCGCAAGGCGATATCTCTTTTCTATCCAAAGATATAGTAAGAAACAGGTAAATGGCGGGAATTGATCTTCCAACGTCTAGAAGGTTGGTTTGTGTTAACAGAAATTATTAAATTTAGCCTGAATGAAAAGATCTTACATTGGACTGCAGTAATTTAAACTGTTATCATACTCATGTTATGGTTGCCACTAGATTACCAAAATCTAATGCTGTCGCTACTAACAATGAGAATGAAGTTTAAAATAATGTGATAAATCGAACAATTGAAACCTTTAATAAATAAGTAGGTACGTAATTAGTGCCGCCTAGATGTTCGAAATGTCGTCCATCATTTTCAATGCATGAAATCAATCGCTGACGGGTAGAGAAAACAGCAGCTTCAATTTCTGCCCTTGAAATACTTCGTATTGTCTGTCGTATCCTTTCAACCATGTCAGCTCTTGTTGCGGGTCTATCGGCATAAACAAGATCTTTAACTCGCTCCCACAAATAAAAATCTAAACACGTTAGGTCTGGAGTCCTCGGTGGCCAAATAAATGAACTTCCAAATATCGGTTTTTTCATGCTTTTGAATTACTAACATATCGCTTGAAAACAAATATAACATTCTTATATAATTGAAAAAATGTAGCACAACTTACTTCACTAGCCTTCTCTCAGGATAGGAAAGAGATATCGCCTTGCGGTTTGCAGTGTTTTATTACTAATTCAGTCTACTTTTTAAAGACTTACTTTAATGTGTATGCTTCCATTTAAAATTATTACGAGAAAAAAAAATATTTACAAAAAATAAAACAGCGCCCTCTAGCATTCATGTTATTGATCAAATTGCTTCATACTTACAAATTTTCGATTGTTCAACAAAAGCTCTTTCAAACAACATCAAGTTTATTAAAATCGGTCAAGTAGAACCGGAATTACATGCGTTTTATCGTAACAAGGTTAGCACTCTCCCCTACCCCTTATTTGAAGAGAGACTTGAACTTTTCATATTAAAAGTATGCAGAATTTGTCGAGGAACCTGATAATAATATTTAATATGCTCCTTAATTGAGTAAATTTTGGAAAATTTTGCATTTTAAAATTTTAACTGTCAAATACGCCCTCTGGCGGTAGACCTTGAATGCTGAAAATAATTTCCAGGCGTTTCTAGCGGCCACTTTTATCATAAATGTTTTTTTCCTGAACATTCTTTTATCACAATTGTGTTACATTATTATTGTTATTATTATTATTGTATTGTATTGTATTATTGTATTGTATTATTATTGTATCTATTTTACTTTAAATGTCTTCTTTGTACTTGAAACAAGTGTTCAATCACTTATCAAGATTTCTTTATTCACATGGTATTCTTAGTTTTTTATTGTATTGAATTGTATTGCATTACTGTATTATTGAAAATGTGAATAAACTACTACTACTACTACTACTACCTGTGCTATAATCCACTCCTGAGACATGGCTGACGGCCGTTCTTAGTTGGCCACCCGGTACATACTCCTATCTCGTATGGAGACCCCTATGGAGATTCACAATTACGTCAAAAATATTCCAGATTTTCAAATTCCAACTCGCTGCAGTTCACGTAATAATAAATATTTTTATTGAGATTTCATAAACATATTCTTGCAATCATTTGCAAAGCAGCAAAGCATAAATTTTCATTTTTTTAGACGTATTTGTGGGTTTTAATATAATTGAGAAAATATTCGTACTCAGCATCCTTGAAAATATAACATAATTTTTAGCGACTAGAAATGATCACTTGATCACTTTTTTATGTTCCTAAGCGACTTTTTGTCGTGTGCCCCTCGCCTATAAGTATCAGAGTAACTCATCTGATGTGGGCATTAAAAGGAACGAAGCTTCTCAAATAAAGCCGAAATTATTTTCAGAAAGAACACTCCTGAAAAACAAACTTAAATTCGGCTTATTTTATAGATCTCTACTTCCACCTTCTTCTTCGTATACCGTGAACTGTGCCATTTCACAAATTTTTTCACAAGTTTTTATAAAATCTTCTTTCTGTAACTTTATACTAGTTAATTTTTGTTATTGCGTTGTTTGTTTAGGATCCCAATTACTTTTACAATACATCAATTTTGGACGATCCAAGTATCGGGCACTTCTATTGGGTTAACCTGTCCGATACGACCGACGTTAAAGTCAACGATCTTCTATCAAACTCGCATCGAAGAGCTGCGGTAAGTATTTGACATTTAAATTATTTTCCTATACATCTTAACCAAGTTATCTTCTTCAGAGACAGAAGTATAAAAACGCGTGTAAGATAGCGCAAAGTGTTATTGTTGTTGTAGTGGTAGTCACAAGTTTTGTGCCTTTGCGTATTTGTAGTTCCAATATCAAGATAAGTTTGTCACTAATATTCTACCTATTACCTTTTTCAGACTGTCAAATTATCGTTCAGCTTCCCATTTTACGGACATTTAATTAAAAACGTAACGATAGCCACTGGCGGTTTTCTTTACACCGGCGACTACGTTCACACGTGGTTAGCTGCAACACAATATATAGCCCCATTGATGGCCAATTTCGACACCAGCTTAACCAACACAAGTTTCATCAAATACTTCGATAACGGTACCGCTTTTACCGTCGAATGGGAAAAAGTTAATCTACAAGACAAACCAGAGGACGGTGAATTTACCTTCCAAGTAACTCTATTTAGCAGCGGCGATATAGTTTTCGTCTATAAAAAGATACCATTGCTTGTCGATCAGATTCAAGAGCTGCACCACCCGGTGAAAGTGGGTCTATCCGATGCCTACATAATGGACCAAACTGTGTTCTGTAAGTACTTTTTATACACATTTAAAAAATTTAAACATATTCTTCATACAGGGTGTCACATAGTTTTGGTTTTGGAAGATTGATCAAGCTGCTCTTTTTTCAACTATATAGTGATGTTATTACCGAACTATTCTCGGTTATTATTATTATTATTATTATTATTATTACAAATAAATGAGGGCAGAGGAGCTGGCTCCTATTATGCCCAAAAAAAAAAAAAATACAATTCAAAAGAAATACCTACTAGTAGTGAACAAACAAATGAGAGGGAGAAGAAAATTACGATTAAGCTCTAAAAGTTATTGAATAAGTAACACTGATCTCACGTAATATTGCGCTTCATTTTGGGGGGTCTTGGACTAACAATGGCGGCGAGGTTATTTGGGTGGCCTAAATTTGAGGGGTCTTGGACGAACAATGGCGGTGGATTGAGTGACGTTTGACGTGACATATGACAGACAGATGGCATACGAAAAGTGACAGACAGATGACAGGTGATATACAGATGACAGACATATGACAAGTGACAGAATAGAAAGTAAAAAGCTGTATGTACACATGGGCAGCTCTACTTCGCCCGTTCGGGGGTACATACAGTCTGACTTCTACAACTATCCGCTCGTGTCGTTATCGACTTCGAAGATCCAACGGCAGATTGATTTATGATTATGAGCTGACATTGTCGGTGTACGTTAATGTACCTAATACCAAAAACCGACGTAGATTTAAGTAAACATTATGTCGGAAGTCAGAATAATGCTGCTTGGATAGTTGTTTAAATATGAAGAAACGTATTTTTTTTTGTTAATTTCAATCCTCTATTTTTCAGTGGTTCGTCGAAAAACAATTTACGAATATGACAGAGTAAATTTCAACAAAACTTACATCAAAGACTGGACAACGATCGTATTGAAAGCCCTTCCGACATGTCTCGACGCCCACGACTGCAATTCATGCTTATCGAGAAAACTCGATTACCAGGTACGTAGTGTTGATACAATTTTATTCACTAAAATTACATTTTATCAATTCAAATTTCAGTGTTTCTGGTGTCCGGCAATGAACAAATGTTCTCAAGGATACGATAGGCATCGACAAAATTGGATAGCCTATGGTTGTGATAATACTAGTATAAAGAACGTCTCGGTATGTTCGAATACCGCCGGATCTCAAACTAACAGTAATGCTTATATATTCAATCACGATATGAGTTCCATTAACGATGATCCGGATAAGATGGCTTTAGCTGGAAAAGTTGCCGTTAGTGGTACGCGAAACGATGTCGGAATGTCGGGTATTTTAGCCATAATTTTATTGATCGGAATGGTATCAGGATTGACGTTTTGGGTGTTCTACGCGTATAGAAACCCTCATACCACTAGCGGACAAATCTTAATTAGGGTAAGTTTATTCTATAATTATCGATTAAACGAAAATAGTTTCCATTTTCTTAAATAATTCGAATATTTTCCGTCATGTATTCAAAAACCTTGAATCATTTTTCCAAACAACATAAACTAAAATTGATGAAGGCATTCGATAGAAAATTTTAAAAATAGAATTATTTCACAAATTAAATTCCTCCAGGTAATAGGACTAGGAGGACTATTAGTCTCTGAGACTTTTACCAGGAACTGAGTTGTACCTGTACTGAGTAGGTACCTGCAACTATTTACTGTTTTTATTCCTTGAAGAAATAGGCAGGAGGTAAGGGATCCAGGTGGATATTCCCTTTTGTGTTTACCTTACGGGAAAAATCAACCATAAGAACACCAAAAAATAGGACAGAAAGTATTGTTTTGTAGTCCAAGGGTGGAATAGTATATTGTGTCACAAGGGCAGCAAGGCTTTATCAGCCCAAGTCTATTAGATGCTCGAGCGAGGGCAGCTGATGGTTGAGGGCTGCTAAAGTGTTTCCTGCATGTCTGACACATCATTGTTCATATACCGAATAAATACAAACATAGTGAAATATAACAAAAAACTTTGTGTATTATCCGCTCTTGGGCTGCTAAACAATACTTACCGCCCCATTTTTGGTTTTCCGGTAAGGTAGGCGAAAAAATCCTTAGTGTCACGATTTTTGGAAGTTTTTCCTCTCATCTGTCACTTGACGCTTCACGTTCCTTTTTTAATTAGTGTATCGTTCATTTACGATAAGTTTACAATAACAAAATATGACAGATGTTGTACATCGTTGCCACGTTGTAATTTTTTTCCAGCTGTTGGCATAAAATTATGTTGATAAGTTGTTTATTGTATAAGATTCCATTCAAGTCAAAAATGATAGCAGAAATTATGAAATTTTGATGAGTAAATACATAAATTTCAAGATGTCCAAGTTTGAAACCATAAGTTTAACTCAAAAATGTTATCTTCATGCACATGTTGAATTGCATCGTTATTGCAGTATTAAGTAACAATAGGTCTGTTATCACAAGCATCACGGACAGTCTTTGACAATCCGGATTCGGCGCAGAGACCCTAAAGTGTTATCAGGAAAACGTTTTAGGGTCTTTGCGCCGAATCCGGATTGTCAAAGACTGTCTGTGATGCTTGTGAGAATAGACCCAATGTATATTTATTAAAAACTTACATCTCTCGCAGAAGTAATAGTAACGTTATCTCATTATCTTTCAAAATATGATATTAGGGATGCTAACATCTCCTTGCAACCACTTGATAAAGACTCATGCATTGCGACGCAGTGTTCGATACTCTCTTTTAAATAGTTATGAAAATAACAGATTAAATCTTACACAGTAAATAACTAACTATAAAATGCGATTGAAAGCGGCAAACCAACACAAGGAATTCTGATAAAATTGTCTGATTTTGACAAGATAAGTCTGGCAACCCCGGACACGGAAGCCAACTTTTGAAATGTAACTTCTCCCTTTATATGATTGACCCTTTATACGAATAACTATTCCATTTACACTTGGGATATTTAGATTTTGTTCAGTCCTGCAATTGTTACTACAAATGTCAAAATTGCAAACTTATCGTAAATGAACCATAATGTCTCAGATTTTTGGTAAGCGAAAAACAGTTGTGTGTCACACATGCACGAAACTCTTTAGTAGCTCTTAGCTGCCCTTGCATCTCGGGATTCCAAAACTCATTTTCTGCTCTTTGTAACGCGACAAATCGATGTCTAAAATTTTAGGGCTCGCGGCTAGACTCAAGTGGAGACGGGAGTGGTCCGTTCTCGAGTTAAGCTAAAATTATTTCGATGTTTAAATGGGCGCCAGTTAAATTGACCCCAAGCACCTAACCGTAGTTATACTGGCCACCAATTTAACAAAAGACCAGTAAAAAGTCGTATCAAGACAAAAAAAACAAAGTCTCACTAATCTTAAAGTTAATTTAATTTAATTCCCAAAATTTATGTAAAATTATTGATTACAGTGAGGAGATTCTTTTTACCAATAAAGAGTTAAAAAAACGTAAATGGAATCATTAAAGCAAACACTAATGATAAGATATTAACACCATACTACAAATCACACATTTAAGTAAAGATTTACCTTGCGGAACTCTAAGGGTTTAACACTACTACTGTTGCAACAATAACCTCTCGTCATTAAGACAGTAAGGGGCAAACGTAGGCAGGTAATATATATTTATAACTGTGGCGTTGCTTGAGCTCAGGCAAAAACCCTTATGCAGAAAATAATAATTATGATCATAATATATAAAGTAATAAAATCCGATACCCTAGTATCCCGCTCACATAATATAAGTTACTGAGTAACAGAAAAAAAATAATAGATATCTAGTTAATCAGAACTGAGAAAATTTACTATAAATTTACGTCAAGTAAGCTGATATTCTACTTAATTACTAAATGTCATTAAATACCGGAGCAAATACAATGCCAATTATTAAATAAAAATAACGAAAATAAGAATTCAACAAAAAAATACAAAAACTTGCGTGTTCCCAGCGGTGGTTGATCGACTCTTCCGGCGGCAGAAGCACTGGTGTACTGCTCCAGGAGTTCTATCTTTATAGCAGCAAAAACAGACGATCGGTTCGCTCGGTGTACTGCTTCAGGGAGCATAGATGTAGCCAAAAATGCAGACGAACAGCTGCATATGATGAAGAAGAAAACCACCAAGGAGAACGATCGAACTGAAGGAATTCAGTACCAATTCAATATCCAACATAAAAACCCTATAAATATAAATAAAATTATTTCTGTAACAGAAGTATAACAAATTGTTATTTCTATTTAAATGACTTCATAGAATAACCTGTTTAACAATAGTGACGATTTATTAAAGAGAACAAAATTCAATTGACGCATAATTAATTATATCAATACTTGTTTGAAAGAAATAATAAATGCCACTAATAATATATTTAACTTCGACGATATTTATCAGATTTGGCAACTATTGTGATCAATAAACAAAAACCAGACCAAAATTAAGCCTACCAAAAAAACTAGAGGTGGGAATACCTTTTCAGAAAAATCGTGTACAATAAAACGAAAAATATTAAAAAAATAATTTTAAATTACTTACCCTGGCCAAGGGGCTTTTGGGTTGATGTATCTACTGGTGAAATCTAGTTTGGCGCTATTAGCAAACAGTATTCATCTATATTCTCCCTAGAACGAAGAATTCCCAAATAAGATACGTTACAATATAACAAATGTATGAGAATAACTATATTTACAATATGAAACAGCCGTTACTCTTAAAAAAAAATGTGATTCTATTAATAACTTAGTATTTCGCAATATATTTAAGGGAAACATGAATTAACAGGAAGAAATAATCGTTAAGTACATACCTGTCGGTGTAAAACGCAGCCCTTAGAAGACACTTTGCACGTGTCGTGTAAAAATCCTTTGTTTCAAGCAATAACTTTGGGAAATAACCAAAAATACCTAATATTCTATTGGCCACAAAACAACTACTAATCCCAAAATATGATATCGACTTTCAAAATAAAGCCCATGAAGGATGATTTTTTTTTCAACAAAAATCACGATTAAAATTGAAAGTCACACCACGATGTACAAAAGGTCAAAAGCAGAATGCGCCGAACCTACTGGAATAAAGTACCTTTCACGCTTCAGCAAACACAACTTTTACAATTATGGTATTAACAATTCCTACTGGGTTCACCTAGATGGCGTTCCCCTGGAAAATACCGAAAACACGATAAAACAACTTAGAATATGATACAAGGACTGTCATCTAAAGTTTAAAATCCTAAATAATTTAATCAGCTTCTTATAAACCTAAATTGCGCTGAATTTAGCGAAAAAAATAAATAATTGACAATAATAACTAACAAGAATTAAAAAGGATCATTTGGCAACATGGCAAGTCCATTCGATACACATAGAAGCTTTGAAAAATTATTTCATATTAATTAATATTAATAAAGATGCGAAAATTCGTAACGTTATTTTTGACCCGTTACATCTTGTGATACAATATATTATTTTTTCTACGAGCGGGCGGAAAATAGAATTTTCCACACATACACATTTTAGTGTGGAAACTTGATTTTCCCGCACCGTGTGGAAATAATTTTCCGCGCCGTGAAGAAACAAAGAGCTACAGATCCAAAATTACAGCCATTCAACAAGCAATTGCATCTGCTATAAATTTAAGTAATGCAAATCATTGTACTTTTACAATAAATTGTAATATAAATAATTAGGTATGAAATTTTGACATGTAACTATTACTGTTAATAATATTTTACTTTATGTTTACTTTATCAATAAAATCTAATAAAATATGTTTCTAAATAAACTATAAGCACTTATAATCAGATAAAAATATCTCAACTTTTGATTAGTTCTGTTGACTTTCCTCACGCTCGTAGAAAAACTATTGTACCTATCACTTGCGGAAAAATTCATGTTCCGCACTTGTTAGGTAAATAGCTATTACCATTATCCTTAAAATTCAGTTGTCTGTTCTCAATGCCTTTAAAACAAAAACTAACTAAAGGAAAATTTGACAATAGTGTATTAATACATGACACTTGGTGGATATGTTACATTCGAAACTATTGCGCAGGAAATTCAAAAGGTCACTGACTTATCAAACTCGAATCGTAAATTTATCGAAATTCCAAAACTTTGTGGATATTTTTGCAAATATGGTATAATCTGCATTAATTTCAGTCCAATTAAAAAGTTAATCCACTTGATAACATGTATAGGCTATTAGTTTATCACCAGAAAAATACAAATCCGGTACTTTTTAAACGATAATATCCTTTCATATTTCCTCCCCGATTTTTAACCTTTCATCGAATTCAATTTATCTAATAACTTTTCATGATAAAATAAAGAATATACTCCCAATCTCATATCAACGTCTTAAAACTACCACTTAATTAGCTTTCCAGTATGTAATTTTTTAAATAATTAGTTACCGAAATTGAAAACATTATTAGTCCAGTCAATTTCAGCATTTTCACTCCCTAAAGACATACAGGCAATCAAAGTTATGGTTTTTTAATGAAACACTACATTTTATATTGTTTAATTTCGCTCATTTTCCACATTTCGGCGATACAGGATTTCACTAGGTTCTGGCTAGGACTACTATTTTATTCTCTGAATTTCTAATATAAATAATATTAACCAGTTTCCAATGATATGTACCTTCAATATCGTGTGATCGTACCCAACATCTGTAATTCGAGCATAATGGTCATTGCCGATGTCGATAACTTTTTATCTCAAGCGCAAACTAGACTTCGTTACACATGAGAATAAGCCACGTGCAACTTTCTTGCGTAGAAATCAAAATCGGTCTTGTTTATCTATGTCGCCTCGTAACTACCGTTTTTCATGCCAAATCAAGTATTTTCATATACCACTGTCTATTGTAAGTAAAAATATCTTGAGGAGCTTCAAAGAAATCCAAAATATTTTTATTTAAACTTCATATATAAGATTCGTTCCAACCACCAGTAATTCACAGTAATATTACCAATACACATGCGCAGTTGATAAAAATCGTTCCAACCACCTAAAATTACTGGTTCAGAACCCTCGATTACTATCAGTTCTCTGTTCCATCCCGTTTGTGGACCAGTAAAATTACCGTTCAAACGATTCTTGCTTGATAGCGAGTATCGACAGTTCTGAAATTAAGAAACATGCGCAATGGCAACATTTTTATCTTAAACTGACAAATTTGTTTTTTTTTTGAAAGTGTAAATAGGATAAGAAAGTGAGTTTTTAGGTTTTGAACTGTTTTGAAAATAGTGTGCACCGTTTCTTACTGACTGTTTATTTGTGTAGTCGTTGATAAAATAAAAAAGGGAAGAATGGAGTCCGAAACCACTTTATAAATTGCTTCTACTTATGATATAATTGAAAAATGATCGAAATAGAACATACTTATAATTTTGCCATTTACCTACATAATTATCCAGGTTACAAATACTTCTATTATTGTGATATTTTGATTTAGGTGATATTATTAGTATCAAGCTTCACTAATTTGATATTTTTAGGTTAAAAGTGTCCATTTTGGTTCCTATAAGTTCGTTGTATTTATTTTTTTGTATTTTCAAGCCTGAAGGCTTTATTACAAATAAAATGTTTTGTTTTTATACTTTCATTTCCTGATTAATGTTAATACAATAAAATATATTCTCAATGATATTAAAATCAATTTATTGCTCATGGCAAAGTATTTAAGCAGCATCTCTAGTAACTACTAAACTAGTTCAAAATACGTTCCAACCGTTTGGTGAGAGATTACCAGTAATTTTACTAATTTCTCCCACGCATGCGCATTAAATATTTCAATTACTGGTTACGTACGATAACAGAATTGCTGGTTAGAACGAACCTATAGATATATTTTCAATATTCCAATTTTGTGATAACCTACAAAATGTGAAAACGTTACGCTACTGATTTGAAGTCGATTATCAATTTTACAATACGGCGCTGGTTTTGACAAGTTCGCGCACACGTCTGCAACTTCAAGTGGGTTCTTTATATGTGAAACGGAGTTGCACTTTCCTCTCTTTATGCACAAATAGCTGTTTTAAGGTGGTTTCAGATGATATAAAATGCAGGATGTTCCAATTAGAATGAACACATAAAAATTGGACGTGAATTTTGGATGATTCTCAATCTCAACCTCATCTTTTGCCGGAAATCGCAATAATGCCTTCTTCACCCCTCAAATCACCTCTCTCACTTTGCAGCTGTTGCATTTATTTTTCCCATGTTTGTATTAACCCCCTCTACAACTTCCACCTACCAAACCTTAGAAAACAATTTTTTTTTTTATTTTCCTGGTCTAGTGTCGCGATTAAAATAAATGTGCAAGTGGTTGTTCTTATTTTTTATGTCGATTTATTTTGTTTTAGTATCGTCCTAGCCAATGGGGATGGAGGAGAGGAGAAGCCAGATATACCGCCGCCACGATTCACATGTGATTAAATTTAAAACATAAATAGGTATTTTTATAATTATATAAATATATAAATATATATATATCAAACGAAATATATGAAAAACAACCGGTGGTTCTCTATTGATAAAATAGATAAATAAATGAACGACATTTTAGAGAACCCTGCAATTTTTTTTCTTTCTAATGTTGTGCAACATGATTTTCTGTGATAATTAAGAAAATAATAAAAAAAGGAGACAAGATTACCAGACAGCGGAATTTAATTGATTACTGAGAGAGACTATAGACTTAACTTTTTTTGTCTCACAATTTCCAACAGCTACCACATGTTTAGTATTTTAATGTGGGAAATTCCATTTCCAGGTTTCGTTGTAAAAATTCTTGGCTAGGCGATGTGAAACAGTACGAACAACAAGTGTGTTAGACCACCTGTAGATTAATGTTTGAATTCTGTCTGAATGATTGCTTTATAAATTGCATTAGTGGGTATTTTGGGCCTGAAAAATGTTTTCACCTATTAATCCGCTGTGGCTACAGGTAATGGAATTTTCGCATTTTGTACCACGGAATTTCATAGCAAATTTCACGCTCTATGATTTTTTTTCTATACATAAGCACAATAAACTCAATACATTTCGAGTAAAATTCGAAAAATAAGCATATTCTTGGGTATTTTGGCTATAAAATGTTACTATACAACTAGCACAGCGTAAAAACCGATGGAAGCAACGGATTATCATTTAACATGATTTTTTTGATGGATTCCAGCAAAAATCTTGCCGTCTAGAGCTCTCACATCCACCTTTAATACTAACCTGACTGTACTAGTATGACAAGCAGTACCTACTTGTACAAGAAATTGTTTGACAAGTGTGATACGGCAAAAGTTTGTTCGACCATTTAAAGGAATTTTCAAAAAACGTAATA
>CAJUYI010003828.1:0-21190 GCA_910591695.1 Galerucella pusilla | reverse complement strand
TGGACAAAATATCGCAGAAGGAAAACAGCGTCGGACAAAATAGCGCTCGACAAAAACAGCGCAGAACAAACTAGCGCAGAACAAAAACAGCGTCGGACAAAATAGCGCTCGACAAAATAGCACTGCGACTAAATAAAGCCGGTTGAAATATACTTGGAAAAATAACTATTAAAGTATGGGAAACTATACCCAGTAATGAACTTTTTCTCATGTTCATGTAAATAATAATATAATGGAAATGTAATGATGATGAACATTGCATGAATTCGCCTTTAATGATATTCCAATTTTCTACACTTTGATCTGTCAGTTGGTCGGGAGACGATATGAGTTGAATCATAATAAAAAATACCCATTGTCGTTCTTATTTCAGTTATACTTTGATCTCTGTCAGCTAGTCGGGAAGCGATGTTCAATTGACTCATGGAAACTAATGCTAATTCTGCACTATAGTCTATTTTGATGAATGAGATAGTAGTAAAATAATGAAGCATAGTTATTTTTGAGCGGCGCTATTTCGACTGACGCTATTCTACTACAGAGCCATCTGTAGGGTGTAGTACTTACTTTCTTAATGCGTTTAGTTTCTGTTCGAAAAAGCTTTCCCACGAGTACATTTTGATTGTTTTTATATGTCTTATTGTCTCCGTCGTTAACTGGATTCTTTCGTCTGTTTTTTTGGCAGTTTTCACCCGTCTAGCACTGACAGCTCTTCCAACATATACTGAAATTATGTAAGTTTTCTATGGAAATATTTCTACGTGCATTGAGGAAGACTAGGAGAGACTGGGGATGGTTGCTTGGTTGGCAAACTGTCATTATTTTTATAACTTGCCTCTAGAGTGCGACTTTACACCGTATGCTAGTCAGACTCAGACAGCCATGAAATGCTGGTGAACGTGGTTATGTTATTATTCGTTCGGTAAGTGGATAAAAGTGAATACTGCAAGCGCCAAGCGTTATGGCAAGCGATTGCGCATGTATAGACTCTACCAACTAAATTACTATTGGATTACGATAAGCCCCTTGCCGGTCAGTGTCGTACCTATACCACAAAAATTATTCAGACAATGCCAAACTGTTGGCGTTTGGAGCATCTGTACCATTTATATGTCTTGCAAGCGCTGGAGTGGAAGGTAACATTAAAAATGAGTTGGTGCGTATGGGGGCGGGCTCGCTATCACGTTTGGCGCTTGCAGTAATATATTTTTGTGAGAACTAATGATTATTTCAAAAGTTTTATAAATGTTTTTGTGAGCTTAGGATATGAGCTTTAATGTCATTTTATGGTTTTTGTCAAAGCTAGCTCAAGTATCAAGTAATGACACATTAAATATTGTGAAACACTGTGGGGATGGTTGGCAGATGTTCCTTGAGGAAGGTTGGTTCAGCGAACCAGCTAGCTCCCGTTATACACCAAACTTTAGAACTTATATCTTGTTTAGAAACATGGTAGGAAATGAATAAATACAAAAAAAGGGAATAAAGAGAAGATCAGCTGCTATACTGATTGAAGCCCCTGTAAGGAACAAAAAAGGTTGAAGAAAAAAAAACCGGACAATGCAAGAAAATAAAAAAAGGAAATGAAACAAAAAAATAAAGAAAACATAGAAACTGAAGAAACAACTGATGACGACTGGGATTCTTGAACTAGCTACGACGAAGACGTAGACTGGGCGAAGATTCTGGAGAGCTGGAGAGAGATGCTAAAAAAGATGATTTTGTGTTAGTAAAATTGCTAGACAGTGAAAATACCCGTTTAATGGGAAATCTTTTACTGTCAAAATTATTGGCCAAGGAAAAAAAAACTAGAGCATCCTTCATATTTCCTCTCATAAAGAACGTACATATCGTACATTACAATGACATTAAAATAATCCTTCTTTTTTTTTAAAAGACTTCACATCAATGTTTAAGTTCGAACTAAACTTTTCTTTGTTAAATATAAGTAAATAAAATATTTCCTGTATAGTTTTTTTATCATTGTCTAATTTGTGCCAACCTACCCTTTAGTCTGAGCCAACCAACCCTAAAAGTAGGGTAGGTTGGTTCAAATAATTCTTAGGAAGTGTCCAATTTCAGTCAGTTATTTTTCATTTTTTGTTACAATAGAGGTAAGACTTCAGTAAATTATTTTTTCCACTACTACCTGTGAAGTTAACAATTATTGCTTCTTCTAGCCAACTGAGAAGTTGAATTTCTCTATTAGTGGTTAATAATTTTCCATCATTAACCTAGGACAATAATGGACAAATTCAAATATTTTTAGAATTCAAGGTTAGTAGTTCAATAAAAACTTGTGCAACATAATTTTGTATACCTAGGAGATTGTCTTTAACATATTTGCTGCTTGAAATTACCTATCAAGATAAATTTATTTGAATAAAAATGCCTTATTCAGTTCAAAATTCACGCTCAACCAAAAATGAATGATGAAATAACGAGTAAGTACGTTCATAATACACATAGATTCAAAAGTTTTGCATCACCTTCTTCGGATGCGAAGGAATTTTTTTGCGCTAACAATTTTTTGTTGGCTTGTTCATCAATGTTTACCATTTCAATATGCTCCATATTTTTTGCAATATAAAGATGTTTACAGTTTTTTTTTGTAAGATAACATTTTTAGTGCGATCATTTTAACATTCAAGGCATTTGATTTTTACGATTTTAAGTGCAAACATGAATCGTCAAGTCATAAGTGAGATTGACCGTGCAAGTATAGTGGCTTTAGCTGAAGAAGGTCATTCTCAAAGGTTCGTGGCAAACAGAGTTGGCGTTTGGCAAAGTGATGTGTCTCGTGTATGGAACCGGTATCTCCAGACCAATTCTCTTCGTGATAGACCTAGAAGCGATAGAAGGCGTGTTACTAATCAACTAATCAGCGGCAGAACCGCTATATCCACTTAACTATCCGAAGAAACCCGACCATGGCAATACCAGCACTCCAAAGAGATATGAGACATGCGTTGGGAGTTCAAGTATCGATCTCGACATTACGAAGACGAATACTTGCGACAGGTTTGAGGTGTCGCCGACCAATAAGAGTGCCCAGACTACAACCTGAGCACAGAGTTCGCCGACTACAGTGGGCTCAAGAACACGCGGCCTTGCCTGAAGAATTTTGGAATTCGTTGTTTTTTTCCGACGAGACAAGGATTTGTTTGGTACAAGATAGCCATCGAATACGTGTGTGGCGGGATCCATCGAGAGTTGCTCAGCTTGCCCATGCTCGCCCCGTGCCGCCCTTCAGAGGAGGAAGTGCTATGTTTTGGGCTGGTATCATGTTAAATGATCGCACAGAATTAATTTATGTGGAGGGAACGATGACTGGTGAATCTCAGAGAGATTCTACATCCTCACGTGAGACTATGGCACGCAGCTGTTGGCAATTCCTTGTTTTTATGGACGATAACGCCCGACCTCATCGGACCAGAGCTGTAAATGAGTATCTTGAAACTGAAGGGATCAATTGTTTTAACTGGCCTGCCCTATCTCCTGAGATGAATCCCATAGAACATGCTTGGGACATGCTTGCCAGGGCAGTGGCAGCACGCAGAAATCCACCCAGGAGTGTACAAGAGCTTGTTCATGCGGCCCAAGAAGAATGGCGAAATATTCCTCAACAGAATATCAATAATTTGGTAAACAGCATGGGCAGGCGACTTCAAGCTTGCATAAATTCTAGAGGTGGAAATACTCTTAATTAAAAGTTCTCATGCAGGTTCTCACTTTACCTTTTCTTTAAAAAGAATCAATTTGTATTTAATTTATTTAATTTCTAAGAATACTTTTTATGTTTAAAGCAAGTTTATTATTGGATAATAAAAATTTTTGACAAATATACAAGTTTTTTTATTGAAACTAATTATTTGATTAATCTCTGATCTATTTATAATGAACACATTTTTTTTCGGAGATTTAGAGTGATGCAAAACTTTTGAATATATGTGTATATCGAAAATTGACAGTATACTTGTCAGTCAGGCGAAGGGGGGGAATGCTACTCGTGAATTATTGTTAATTTTTGTCCTTAATTTGGCTAGTAGTGGAAAATATTGTATATATACACCATGGTGGTGAAGACATTTATAAACCTCGCACCTTATTCCGCTCGGGTAAAGCCACTCACCTTGGTATAATATACTATTGAAAGTTAAGAAGAACTACAAAAAAACGGAAGAAAAATATTTTTTTCAAGTGTACGTGTACCAAACACCCCCGGTCTCTTCTAGTTAAAGAACTGAATGCGCAAACTTCTGAGGATTACATCGTAGTGGCGAGAGATATAACTATCAAATTTGCCATATCAAATGTTTTTTCAATCATCCTATATTAAGTGGGTCACAGAGTGTTTGGTATGATACCTATCGTAAAACATCGAAACTATGCCTTTTTAAATAGTTTAACCACAGGCCTCAAAGCATCTACGTTAAGAGATCCACGTTTCATTCTCCTTCATAAAGGATATCAAAGCAGACTACAAAATAAAAGAATTGTAACTCACGAATCACAAATATGTTGTTCAGATGATAAGGCATGGTACTGCATATCATCAGCGTACTTTTCATAGGACGGAACGTCCCAACCGCAAGCATGATGTCAGCTGTTCGTCAGGTGCTGTGTTCGTCAGTCAGTCAGAGAAAAAGTACAATCAGCATATCGATAGGCATAGGGGAAACGTAACGTGTTGCCAACTTGGATGACAGTGACAGCAATGTTAGAGCGGAGCAGCCAATAGAAATTTTGGCTTGGTGCGATAAAATTCACCAGAAAAGTTACCAAGTCGCAGCGACTTATCGCTCGAAAATAGAGCAAGTTCTAATTCATGCGACCGAGGCGCCCAACGAAAAAAAACGCCAAGTTGCATGCAGCGTCAACTCGCACCGTGGAAAATGGACTTAAGAGCAATGCTACGAGTCAGAAGTTTGCGCCTCTATTAGGGATAATCTAAACGAAGATATAAAAAATTGCCTATAGGTAGAAGCCATTATTTGTTAGTATAAAAGCCTATATTTGATGGTGACTATAAAAAAGCAATTTTCCAGTCCGAAAATATGAAAGATTGGTAATTCCAAATGGTTACAAAAATTAGTGAAATTATTAATATTGGTACTTACATTGTAAGGGCACAGTTAGTAAATAAAATCCAATACCTCCGAAAACGGACCATTCAATTCGAGAAAAAATAATGCCAGTGATGATAGCCGTTTGTATAACGCCTATCCACATATCGTTGATAAAATGTACAGAATTATCAAACGTAGCTACATCTTTAGTGATTAACGTAACAATATTTCCAGCACTTACATGATTCCAAGCATTCGGTCCCAATTTCATCGCCTTTCTGATAAGAATTGATAATAGTGAATAAAATTTCTATGTTGGGAAAAAAAATTACCTGTAAATAAGCGCTACCACTGCTGTACGAATTCTTATAACTACTTCTGCAGTGAATTGTTGATAGTTGTGGTTGTAGATTACGCAAAATATATTTATAAATATTACTGAAAACGCATAAATGTAAAGGTCTTTTACAGTCACGTTAGTCTGGTTCGGAACAAAGTACGCTACTACTTTACTTGAAGCTTTTGGTAGAGTGAAACTGAAAAAAAAAACATAGAAATTTAATGATATAAAAAAATAGAAGTAGGAATAGGGTTTGGTCGGAAAGCTCGTGCAACGCCACAAGAAGAATTCAAATTTAGGCAAAGTAGTGCAGTAGTGCAGCATTGGAACCAGCACCCCACATAGCAATTTGACATCCTAAGCATAATATGCATGGTGTATTTTCAAGAAGAACATGGATGTGCAAAGCATGTTCTCAAATAATACCGAAACGAGTGCTATAAATAGATTGTGTTGCACCCTGGTCACATGCTGGTCAGGTTTTCAGAATGTTATGGAAGATGTTCTTATAAGATGCTGAGTATGTACCCAGCACTAAAAAGCTCAAAGTGCCAAGAAGCATGTGATAGCACATCCTTTTCACATTCTACGCATTTTCCAGCTATAGGCCTTCTGATATACAGTACACCCTAGGCATGTGCTATCGGCGTATATATATTATATACTACATGTGCTAGTGTAGATGCTAGGCACATGCTAAGGATATCTCGTATTATTCGCAGGACCTACGCATATCCATTACACTTCCTCCTCGCTTGCAATGAAGTTAACTTTTGTGTCATCCTCTTATTTTTCATTTACCATTTACCAATATAACATTATTAGTTAGTGCAATGAAAAATCCTTGTTCTGGGGGTACCTCCATGCCATGTTGATCACGGCAACCGCTACGCCAGGTAAGTATGATTCCTCAGTTTTGGCCCGGTATTTGATTTCCGTGGTTACATATGAATCGGTGTAAAGCTACAAATAAAAGTCAGCGCCCTCTTTCGATACGTTTATGTATTATTTCGAATACTTTGATGGAAAGGAACTCTTCTCAAATGTATTTCCTTAATAACATTATCTATATAGTTGTTCTCATTTCATGAATGTTTAATCAATAATCAAATCAATTTTATACACGCTGTATTCCTCAGTTCAATTCAATAACTAATTGAAGAAATGTATATGCTGTCTATACCCTTCCAAATAATGTGTTATTCATATGCGATAAAGCATATGCGGAAACAGGATGTGATCGCATGTGCGAAGGACGTATTCAGCATGTGCATTGAATGTACCAAATAATGTTCTATGTTCTATGTATATACTAAGCACATGCGCTGAATGTAGTGAAAAGGATCTTAGTTAATGGTAAATCATTATTACATTGTAAATATATTATTAAAAAAAAGCTTTAGGTGGATTTTTATGGTATGTGCCAATCATATGCGAAAGATCTACGGAAAAAACAAATTTGAATCTAAAATTCTTAGCACTTGCTATGGATTTATGTACAGGGATGTGCTCTAAAGTATGTGGACAGCATATGCTAATCATGTACCGAAACGAACATCTTTTACGGGACGTTGAACGCAAAACGTCATTTAGGAGTGGAAGATCGAAAAGATCAGAAGAAATTTTGGGAGCTGGGAACAGTCGTAAAGAAATTTGGTCAGCTGCATTACTCAGTAAATTTGGACGATGGGGTTGACCCTCCATCGTTAGTTGTGAAATTTTCAGCATTCTAGCTCTAGCGGTTCATGAGATACAGCCTGGTGACTGACAGACGGGCGGACGGACAACGAAGCCTCAGTAATAGAGTTCGTATTTCACTCTCTGGGTATGGAATCCTAAAAAGGAACTTATGGGTTACAGAATACCAGAATTCAGCCCTATTATATTCGATATAATATTCAACCAATAAAAATTCTAAAAAAAAGTAATTATTGAACATGATAGATAGCATGAAGTAGGTGATGGGATCCTACTTCTACTCTTGCATACAAAGTTAGCAAGGGTCGAAAGGATAATTATAGACAAAATTCAAGAAGTAGCCAGTCATCTATGTGATTGTTTTAAATTTTCTAAGTGTCTAATGGAGTAGATGTATTATATAAAAGTCTACTCAATACCAAGTGTCAAAAACGCTACTTTAGTCACGAGTAGCTTACGGTGTAACGAAACTTACTAACGAAATTTTCGACACTAGTTGCTTACTATACCTTTTCTACGTCTGCAGGAAAAAAATTATACTATGTATATTTTAATTATATTCACAAGATGGCAGACAATGACTGACGTGTCGTTAAAAAATCAAATGACACAGAACTACAAAGTGATATTAAATATAAATAACAGAAGATACACTTGATGTGACGTTTAAGAAACAAAAGATAAACGAGATGTAACTTTTCGAATGCCAAATCCGTGTTTTAAATGCGGTTTCAGTCACGGAAGTAGAAAAATAAATTTACTTACACTAGAGCCGTTTTCACAGCTAGCTGTATAAAGCCTAACAATATCAAACGTTTTCCGAAACAACTGATTAAAGCAGATATCAACGAAGCCTTTTCATTTTTCTTTTTCTTTTCAATGGTCCACGCATCTTCCAGTTCATTCCCTAGCTTCTCTGAATCTAACCAAGCAGGTATTTCGTATACGTCACTATCGTCTAGATCTTTCTTTCGACTCTTCTTAAATAGAGGTAAGTTGTATCTTAAAATAGACAAAAATATACTGACAATTTTTAAAATCTCTTGTAAAGAGTTTGTACTGCTATCACCAGAATTGTTCTTCATCAGTTTTTAGTGCTGCCAGAACATTTTTATATGCTACGCTGCAAGATATAGTAGAAAGCTTAAAACTCTGCGAGAAACGCACTCGACATATTGAGCAGAGTCAGCTTAGGTTGAGACATTTTGTTCAAATATTACGAGGCGCAGTTTTGTTTTTTGCCAAGGAGCGTTACTTTCTCTCGTCTCTGAAAATAGAGGATTTTCCTCGATACGGCCAACTCAATTATCATATATATCATATATATTTTTATAAAATTCTAATTTGAGTTGTGTGGGATTTCACTTTCAGCATTGTGTGCATCTCGTGATGAATTATACTGAGCGTAAGAGAAAGAGATACATACATTTATCTAACTTTTATATTGGTATTTGTTATATTTAGTTTCATTCTTTAAATATGCTGGATATCGTTTTATTCATCTTTGCCACACCCTCTCTATGCCGGCCAACAAACAACTAAGCTTCATCGATTTCTACTGTATCTTGCAATGTATATGCGTGAAAAAACACTAAATGTAACCAATGAAAGCTTGACAGAAATGACACGCTGAGGATACCGTACACTGTAGTGCTAGATCTCACCACCTTAGCGCTTTGCAACTTTTAATGGCAATGTTATTATTAGTTAGAGAATTTTATTTTGAATCGATCTTGCATTGAAAATATTACCTAATCTTTATTTGCTTCAATTTATTATGTCAAATATTCGTATACAGATTAGATAAAGTATATTTAGTTTACTTAAAAATTGAATAAAGAAAATTTTACTTACATAAACGTTATAACATGGAAAATAGAAGATGTTACCCTAGGATTGGTTTCTTTGGAGCGACGTCTGGATGAGTCCATAATTTTGTAAATCAGGAGGACCGATCTTTTGTAGACACCCTTGTACTTGTAAGGTAATTTTGCTTTAATCTATCCGTATGATTGACATTTATCTCTTATCAGTCTTATCAATATTAATCCACTTGAATCGAAAGAAAAATATATCTTTACAATTTTTCAAAACTTTTTAAAATTCTTCACAAAAGAACTTGACTTGAAAAACACCATGACCTACTGAAAAACATTTATTCAGCAAGAGCGCTGCTTAAACTAAGGTTTAAGTGACTGAGCATCTTGAACGGTTTTATAACATAACAGTGTTGCCAGATGCTTATTCTCAATATCTATAGTATTCTTTAAAATACGTGCATTTAAATTGACGCAAATACAATTGGCCACCCGGTATCTCGAGAATATAATGAGCCATTATTCGAAACATGTTTGAATGAATTGATTAAAGTTTTATTATCTTATCAATAAGAAAAGATACGACCAAGACCACCTTATTTTGTGACAAACTAGTGAAGTCATATAAATTTCTTAAGCTTTTCCCTGATTGCAGTAAAATGGAAATTATGTAGCAAAAGTAAATCTGAAAAATGTGATTTACGAGGGTTCTTTTAAATTTTGCATATAGATAGGTACAAAAATGTAGTCATAGTGGCAGAAGAGCATTTTTATTGGTGACCCAATCTCGGAGACTTTTGAAATTTTCAACCAGCTAAAAATATAGGGAAAAACTAAAATAAAAAAATGATAAATAAACCAATTAAAATAAAATTAATATTATGCAAAAATCTAAATCCACCAAGGAATCATCTATCGAATACTTACACAATCTACTTGAAAATCATACTGCTATCTATAAAGCGTATGGAATTTAGGCTTGTGTTAAAAAATACAAAGTGGCTAGAGTGGCGGAATTATGAATTTAAAATTAGAATTCTGCTTTGGGAAGTTCATACAGAGTTCGGCAAAAGTCCGGGACCGGACAAATATCGCAGAAAATATAAATTTTTTGGAAACTCTTCTTATACCACAAATTTTACTCCAACTTAAACTATAATTTGAAAATATTTTGAAACATACAGGGTGTTTCAATAAAGTGTGGCGTATCAAAGTTATATTTTTTCTTATGGAACACCCTATATTTTATTGCATTTTCTGATTGCTCCTGAAAAATATGATACTCCTTCATAATGGTTCCCTATACCTAAATACAGAGGGCTCCGAGTTATGCTGACTTTTTTCAAAATGTGAATATTTCGAAAAAATTAATAATTCATTGATACAGGGAGTTTCATTGAGAAAGAGCCTAACTTTAACTGTAGATGGGGATCACTTTGGTGCTTCCAAAAACCCACATTTAATGTGTCTTCTGCACTTTATAGCTGAGATACAGGGTGTTTTATAAATGTATCCTATTTCTTTCCAACCTTATAACTTCCGAGTTACCCTGTATATTATTTCGAAATTTGGTACACGTAATAACCATTACCTAGAAACTCCATCAAAAGCATCTCCATAAAGATAATGCAGGTCCGGCTCAACAAAAAAATTCAAAACTCGTCTTTCCTAAAAACAACACCCTGTATATATAGATTTTATTGAAATTGCTCTTTACAATTGGAAAGAGTATGAAAAATAGAGTCCACCTATTTCCTTCTTATTTTTCCGCAGACAATTTCACTACCAAAAATTGACCGTCAAAGTTATAATTTATGCACGTTTTGGAGGTTAACAATGGTATTGGAGAGGTTTTTTTTTATTTTTTAGCTTGAAATGAAATCTATTAAACTCAATTGAGTGTGTATGTCAACGAGTACAGACCACTGAAAAATGTGATTACAGGGCCGTACTTGGGACATACTCATTCAATAAGTTTCGAATATTTCGAACACCCTGTATAAGCATATGTATTTGGAAACTATGCACTTCTACATTTAGAATAACGAGAAATAAATTTATACTTCAGAGAGATTTTTATTAATTTTTTCAATTGTCATGAAAAGAAAACAAGAAATTTTAACAGCATTGTCCAAACGAAGCAAGTCTAACCTACAAAATTGCTCAAAATGACCTCCATTCTGCTCTATGCACATTGAATGATCTAATAATGAAACTGAAAATTCTGAACACCCTGTAGAGAAATATTAAGTACTCAATCGTGGAATACACTCCACGAATGTCCAACTATTTAGATGTAAGAGAAAATTTGCTAGAATTTGTTATATCAATGAGCTATCAATTTTTTTTCGAAATGTTCACATTTGTAAAAAAGTCAGCATAACTCGGAAACCTCTGTATTTAGGTATGGGGATCCATTAGGAAGGAGTATTTAGGTATGGGGATCCATTAGGAAGGAGTATTTACTATATTTTTTAGTGACAATCAGAAAATGCAATAAAATATAGGGTGTTCCATAAGAAAAAATATAACTTCAATACGCCACACTTTATTGGAACACCCTGTATGTTTCAAATTATAGTTTAAGTTGGAGTGAAATTTGTGGCATGAAAACATTTTCCGAAAAATTTATATTTGTGCGGTCCCGGATTTTTGCCGAGCTCTGTATAACATATCTAGTGCTCTAAAACTATACAGTGGAGCCCCGGTAATCCGACAAACAGTTTGCAGGGCAGTGTCGGATTAGCGGATTTTTTTACAAAAGAGTACCTTGTAATCCGACAGATCCAATGATAAGATTCTACATGTTATATATATGTATGTACTCTGGAGTAAAAATTATACTTCATTATGTATGTCAAGACCATGTCGGATTACAGGGGGTGCCGGATAAGCCAGGGGCCGAATTTTCGGGGCTCCACTGTATATATAATTTTATAACCGATATATTTAGAATTAATTCCTCTAACCACGCACATGGTATCTCCCTTGGAAGAACCCATTTCCACGCACATGCCATAGACATACCCGTGGCAAGCAAATTTTCCTTTTCTCTTTTTAACGAAATTCCTTACAACGTTCCCCCAATCATTGTGCAAAGCGGGAACTTGCATTACCCCTTCTTATAAAAACAATATTCTTACCGGCAAAACTGGACTTGCATAGTACCTTTTGCCCCAAACGTGTGTATGGCAAATGGCAAAAATAAGAAAGCCTACAGAAAGGGTGTGGCAGATTCAAAAATTGTGCTACTAAAAACTACAGAATATGTGTATTTTTCTATAGTAATATAAACCTAAAATGAAGTGAATATTTGTGTAAAAGTGTAAAAGTCCAGATCTGTAATGTGTAAGGTGTGTGTATGAAGTCTTAGAACATTTTAATAAAGCAGCTAAACGAATCTCAAAGTATATCATTTGGGAGACAATGGAAGGATGCGACATCGTCACCAGCGGTTTTTAATTAATGAAATTACAGTCCACTTCTATCTTACGATTTAGGTGGATAAAAACACCTCCCAAGTCTTCATCTAGAATGCAATGATTATATTTCCTTCCCCTTCTTCAAATACACAATGTAAGGATATTATCATATATAAATGCGTTTAGAATTCCCTTTATTTTCTTTGGTTTGTGAGCAAATAGAGCTTTAGTCTCGGACGGAATTCTTGAAAAAAGAAACTTTAGTCCGCCGTTAAACGGAATTTATGTATCAAATGTCAGCCGTCCGTCGCTGGAGTAGTGTAATGTAATGTAATGTTCCGCCGCGCTTGCGGAAATTAAAGCAATTTCAGCGGATTTCTGTATATTTGCCATACTCTTCCGACACAACGCGGAATTCTAATTTTAAATTGATGGTTCCCGCCGGCGGACCTCTAGTCACACTGTAAAAAATACTGAAGGTCATTTATTGGGTTGAAAACTATCAAATAACTTTCGCCGAAAACCCAAGCAATAAGTTGGCAATAGGTGGATACAATAGTCTGAGAGCTAGTAACACGTGTTTCATGAAGTGTTTGATGCACCTTGAAATTTTGTGATATAGTATCGAATGGATAGCTGAGCAGGTAAGCAAGTGTTGGCAAGCCCTACCTGGGGACACCAGGTACTGCGCATAGGAGAAAGGTATAAAAAAATTTGGCCCAAAAAAGTGTTTGATTCAGAGGCCAACAAACAGAAATCTAAATTTCAAACCATATAAAATATATAATTAAAAAGGCAGACACTTTTGAGGGGGTTAACATATAATAAAAACACCCTCAAGTTGTTTTTTTTTATACAAAATGAAGTGTTTGATTCACGCTGCCATTTTAACAGCGTCTTAATTTCATATAATAAAAATTTATTACAAAAAGGCAGACACTTCTGTTGGGGTTTAATTATCGAAAAACATGAAAATAAATATTAATTTTAATAGAAAGAGATAGGCAGCGCATAGTCGTGGATGTAAGCAGACCACGTGTTTTTGTGATTTCTTTCAATGCGTGTATAAATTTGTTAAATCATTATTAAAAACAAAATATATGAATTGAATATTTGTTAATGTATGATGAATTCTGAAGTTAACTATTTTTTTTATAAAAATGGAAGTGGAATGTGAGGAAGGTGAGTCTGTGTCATGTGTTATATGCAATAATGAAGGTTTGTATTGTTTGTTTACTTTGTTTTGTCACATGCTTTGTCATAGTATTAATTATGTTTGCCTTTTGTTTTCAGATGAACGGATTTATGACGATCCAGAAATGTTCTCAAGTGATGATTCTGCAGATGAAGAATCAGAGGACAGTGATTAAGAAGGCGATAATTAAAAATACACTTTAATTGTTAATTAACTATCTAACTATATATGCGTATTTTTTTTATTATTTATAAATGTTATAAACGAATAAAATTTCTCTTTAATACAAATCATAGGATTTTTTTATTTATTTCATTAAGTATTATTATTATTATTATTATCATTATCAAGTATGCACTTGCTCAGCACTTGCTGGTAATGTTCACCTATCCCGAGCGGTGTATTTTGCAATTTTCTCGTTGTATTTGTCCAGAATATTGTTATTATTGGGTACAGCAACATCCACCAGATAAACCGAGTTAGCTTTTTTATCCACAACTACAATATCAGGCCGGGTATTCGTCACCCGTCTATCGGTGATATTGACCTATCGTAGTAGTCTAAAATCAGAATTCTCTAGCACCGAATTCGGTAATATGGGGTGTAGGTGTTAACTAATCCAAATTTGTTGGCCAACTTCTGTTGGATGATGTTGCAAAGTTGATTGTGCCTGCGTAGGTAATCAATGTTAGCTAAGGCTGAACATCCTGACGTTATGTGTTGTATCGTCTCTGTTGTTTGTTGGCACCTTCTGCACTTGTCCGTTGCGATGTTTGGATCTTTTATGACAAATTTCTTGTAATTGTTTGTATTAATTACTTGGTCTTGAATTGCCATAATAAATCCTTCTGTTTCTGGAAATAATGTTCCATCAGATAGTCGTGATGATGTCGACCATGAAGCGCTCTGAGCCCACTCCACCTGTTTGTCAAAATCTGTAACGATTTCAAGTCTCATATCAGGGCTTACAAGATTTAAGGGGGAATAGTTTTTATCTGCTTTTGCGACCATCTCTTGCAATTCAGATGTTTCAGCCTTGGCAATGAAGAATTCTTGAAGTCTAGATATTTGTTTGTTATGTAAATTAACTATGTCCACCAGACCTCTCCCTCCCTCTCTTCTTGGTAGTGTTGTCCTGATAACTGATGATGTCGGATGGTGACATTTGTGTTTGGTCATCATGGTACGGGTTGTTCTTTGAATATCCTCCAGCTCTGTCTTTGTCCACTTCAGAATTCCAAATGTGTATGTCAGGATCGGTATGGCGTAGGTGTTAATTGCTTTTGCTAGATTTCCTGCGTTCAACTGGGATTTCAATAAAGTAGTTACCCTTTGAGTGAACTGGCTCCTAATTTTGATTTTTGCTTGCTTTTGGTTTAATAGCTTAGCTTGCTGAAATCCTAGGTATTTGTAGGTCTCGTCATTTTGCATGGCAGTTATAATATTCCCATTGGGTAGTAACACATCTCCGTTAACGATTTGACCCTTCTCGATATTTAAGGTTTTGCACTTGTCTAATCCAAAATTAAATTTAAAGATGTATAGCTAGTACAGCTGTACAAGAACACGTGACCAACAGCCAATGAGAGCGCAGAGAAAGACCGTAGCTAGGCCGGTAATCGGTGCTCCCGCTCACATCCACGACTATGCGCTGCCTATCTCTTTCTATTAAAATTAATATTTATTTTCATGTTTTTCGATAATTAAACCCCAACAGAAGTGTCTGCCTTTTTGTAATAAATTTTTATTATATGAAATTAAGACGCTGTTAAAATGGCAGCGTGAATCAAACACTTCATTTTGTATTAAAAAAAAAAACAACTTGAGGGTGTTTTTATTATATGTTAACCCTCTCAAAAGTGTCTGCCTTTTTAATTATATATTTTATATGCTTTGAAATTTATATTTCTGTTTGTTGGCCTCTGAATCAAACACTTTTTTTGGGCTAAATTTTTTTATACCTTTCTCCTATGCGCAGTACCTGGTGTCCCCAGGTAGGGCTTGCCAACACTTGCTTACCTGCTCAGCTATCCATTCGATACTCTATCACAAAATTTCAAGGTGCATCAAACACTTCATGAAACACGTGTTACTAGCTCTTGGACTACAACTATTAAATTCAGTTGAACGTTCTCCGATCAAAAATTTAAATATGCAGGCAATTCACGTAACTCTTACTCAGAACTCAGTGAGTAAGTACTTTGTTTTTAATAACTTTTTAATATTAAGCTCATTTCAACGAATTGTAACATTTATGGTCTATTACGAGTAATACGGTCAATATCAATGTGTTCATTTCTTTAGCTCATTGATATTTTGGTAAAATCTACTTTTCAAATGTCTCCATAAAATTGAATCAAGAAGAGTTGAATCAGGTAGCTTAGGTGGCCATTCTCTTAATTTTCTTCGAGCTATTTCAGTATGGCTAGTGTTAGCCAAAGCTCGCCGAACACGGATTTACAAATGGATGAGAGAGCTGAGCATCTCATCTTCCTGCGTCTGATGGCATCACTTTATGAATAAGTTATTAACAAATTTTCAGACCTTTCAATAGGTCCTTTCAAGTATATTGATGCGTCGCAAAACTGATTCATGGTACTTACCAAAAGAAAAATTGTTCACACACAGCTTCACATCAGTCAGAATGTTGTTTAATAAAAATTACTCACTGTCTTTGTATCTAACTGGATATTTTTTATTATAACTCTTCACTATTATTATTATTTTACAAAGTTTTAAATAAATTATGTGATTGAGTTCACGAGACTTGACAAGTTATCGGTTAGATGTAAGTTAATTTCAATACACCACAACTAATAATATTGTTTGAGTATTTATGTGGTTACATAACTAAAATCAATATTTATATTCATTTATCACTTTGTTGTTTACTATATTTGTAAAATTGCAGGGATTTTACCAAATATGTTTTTATTCTGTAATCTTTGGATTTTACGGTGGATGTTATGATGATTATTTAAAAATGTTCAGAGTTTTCTGGGAAAAAAACTAAAATGACACTTAAAAAGAAGTAAATATCAAATTAAAAGTACAACCTTGAAAATGAAATAGGTGAAAAACGGTTTTATTTACGATAAAGATAATGATGCTGTAGATAGTTTATTACTAATTAATCTAAAGCCGCGTCCACATTAGTAACAATTTATGTTGTGTGTGAGAATTCGACACAAATTTATGTGTGCGTATAAATTTATGCTAGTGTGGACGTGTTCGCTACGTAGGTACAAGGGCCCGCAAAAACTTTCGCCGCAGCCTACACACGCGATCCGTGGCTTATCGGTTTTAATTCAGACATCAAAGAGAGTTGTGCCGCAACATCGTTCTAGTGTAGACGTACTTTTCGCGAAAACCAAGATTGTGACGAATATAATTCCACCATGTCTGATTTAGTAATATTAATGAAGCGAAAATGTGCCGCTTTTATTTAGTGCTGAGCAAAGCAAGACCAAGACCAAGACTCGAACAGTCTCGGTCTTGGTCTTGGTCTTGTTTATTCACTCTTGGTCTTGGTCTTGCTTAAATCTGTCTGGTCTCGATCTTGGTCTTGGTCTTGGTCTTGCCGTATTTTGTTTGGTCTTGGTTTGAGTCTTGGTCCTGCCATAATTTCTTAACGAATATCTTTCAAAACATTTTGTAAACATTTTATTTTTATGTAACAAACATTTTTAAACCTAAATTTACTATCTTTGAATTAAAAAAAGTTCATCAAGACATTATGTACTTTTCGAACATTTTTGTAGATCCTTTTTTTTAACAGTGATTTCTTTGTTTTTTCATGTATATCGTTAAAATCTAGTAAAGAAAACTGACAATTCGACATGCCAACTTATATTGTTCCAAGAAAAGCATATGTTGACGCTGTTACAAATATTTTATCTCATATAGTTACTATGAAAAAGAATTTTTGGTTGAGTCTTGCGTATTTAGTTTTGACCAAGACAGCAAGACCAAGACCAGTATTGCTCATCACTACTTTTATTGTTATGATCCATTTGATTAAGAATAAAAAAGAGGAAACAATCAACAAAAACAGACACTATATTAGTATATTGGATTAAACATTAATATCAAAACAGTTTCTTCCCAAGTGTCATTTTTTTAGTTTTTATTGAAATGCCATTTATCCTTTTGATACCACAAAATCTTTTGATTATGATATTGTTATATCAAAAGTTGAACGTCGTCTTCATTGAGATTAATTTTACCAACACTACAAACTAGAAACCGCCACACACGTGCTGATCGTAACCGCACAATGCACAACGTGAGTATTTATGATGACAGGCTGCCGAATTTGCGTCGAAAATATTTGTGTTGAACGCTACATTCAACGTACAACGTAATTTGTTACTAATGTGGACGCGGCCTAAGGCATAAGCAAAAATGTAATCGGGAGTAGAGTAATCTGTGTAAATATTTAAATAGCGTTTATAATGATATAAGCGGGAGACTGTTGATAGACATTGAACGCGCTCTACCATTTGATTTTTACGTCTGCTGGTACTTAGGACCTAACAAGCTATTTTTTAGCTTCTAGTATGTTATCAGTAGTACTAGCCCACGTAATAGCCCAAGGACATTGATAATTGTTCGAAACAATTTTATGATAGATTTCGAAAGCTTGTTGCTTGGAAACTGACCGACGCCGTAGGCGGAGGTCTGTTTCCTACAAGCAACAAGCTTGAGAAAGTTGTTATAAAATTTTTGAGCATCTATCAATGTCCGAGGGTTATTCGGATAGAACATTTTTTGTTTCAGTATTACAACCAAATCGTGACATTTCGAAATATTGGATATTCGAAACTTCAAAATCGGAATAAATCAATATGTATCCATAGTAACGTGAAAATTGCCCATGGTCTGTTATCAGTGTAATGTTGACATGATTGGCTGAGATTTTTCATATGATATAAAATGAGGAAATTTGATTGGGTTTTGGAATTGTCAAAAAATTTTCAGTAGTAATAGCCCAAGGACATTGATAATTGTATCATTGATGAGGAAGCAGAATTATCAGTAGGTATAATCCCGAATGATTGGCTAGAATAATGTATTGCTGTTGTTTAAAACCACCAAAATGTCAGATTTTGACAAGTTAAAAAAATAGTCAGTAGTAATAGCCCAAGGATATTGATAATTGTTCGAAAAAATCTTATGACAGATTTCGAAAGCTTGTTGCTTGGAAACAGACCGACGCCGTAAGCAGAGGTTTGTTGCCTACAAGCAACAAGCTTGAGAAAGTTGTCATAAAATGTTTGAGCATTTATCAATGTCCGAGGTTATTTGGATAGAAAATTTTTTACCAATTATCGAATTACAATCAAATCGTGACATTTCCAAATATTAAATATTTGAAACTTCAAAATTTAAATAAATCAATAGGTATGTGTCCATAGCAACGTGAAAACAGCCCATGGTCTGTTATCAGTGTAATGTTGAATGATTGGGTGAAATTGTTCATATAAAAAAAATTAAGGAAATTTTATTGGTTATTGGAGCTGTCAAAAAATAATCAAAGGTAATACCACAAGTGCTTCAAATTTTATCGATAATTTTTTCTTTTCCACGAAAACCTGTTTATTTGGCAAACATATGAAAACAAATCGATTGATAAAATCACGAGTCCGTCAGGACGAGGGATTTTATCTAAATTCGGTTTGTTTGAATGTTTTTGCCTCAAATAAACAAGTTTGAGTGATGGAAATAAAAATTTATGCGAGAAAATTGGAAGAGCGAGTTTTATTTGGAAAGATTATTTTCTTCATCAATTGTGGAGTGGAATTTTGTATTAAATTTTTAATATTCTCTTGGGTGATTGCACTGAATCGGTTTGTGTTCATTTCTCAATAAACTTCGAAGCACTTTTAGTTGTCAATAATGACAAATTCAAAGTAAAATTTTGACGTTTCAATGTAAACAAGGTATTATCGATGAGGAAGCAGAATTATCAGTATAATCCCGAATGATTGGCTAGAATAATGTATTGCTATTGTTTAAAACCACCAAAATGTCAGATTTTGACAAGTGAAAAAAATAATCAGTAGTAATAGCCCAAGGACATTGATAATTGTTCGAAAAAATCCTATAACAGATTTCGAAAGCTTGTGGCTTGGAAACAGATAGACGCCGTAGGCGGAGGTCTAGAATAAATTTCCTACATTTTTCATATGTATCGGCTTTGTGTGAGCACCCAAATGAAGCCATATTTCCATATCTTGTGTTCAGCGACCCGAAAAACCTAAGTGTCAGAAAATCAGAACTACAGCAAAACTTTCCTCTGAAAATCCTGATGTACCTAGACTATATAGTCCAAATTCGTCATAATTATTAATATTGCTCAAAACTATTTGCTGCAGCTGTGAAACTGGATGTAACAATTTAAAATGTGGCTGACGAAAACATGGTTTGAAATGCATAAATTTATGTACAAATTGTCGTGGTTTTGGAAATTGCTCCAATATGGAAGAAAAAACCTACGAAGATGTAAATGATTCAGATGAAAATGTGGATAAAGAATCAATAGAGCCTGGAAATAACATTGGAGACGGAGAAGGTATTGAAGAATTCGAAGATAACTCGAGCGGGAAAGGTTTGTCGAGTCTAACGATGATGAAATGCCATCAAAGGAACAAAAATTAACGGATAGATGATTAGAATTTAAGATAATATCAAGATTAACGTTTTTAAAATTATTAAAATGTAATCAAAATGAACTATTTTAATTCAATAGTACGATTTACATGTAAATTCACATTTCATGAGATTTTCCATGACATGAATGTAATTCGAACTTAATGAATAAACTTTTTAACTCGAAAAAATTGCAGCAATCACATTTTTCCGATGAAATTGCACATAGTGATTAAAAAAACTTCGAATATGAGTTTTTTTGTATATGTATATTTCTGATGTATATTTTTTTCAGACTATCAGAAACTAGGGATTTCAACGAACAAAAAGCCCACCGACTTTATGAAAAAAGCTGATATTTTGAAGCGAGAATTTTCGATTGAAAATTAGGGTGCTTTTTTGATATTAAGTCAAAATAGGGTGAAAAAAAAGTATTTCAAATCAAATAAAGTACAGTGTATTTGGGACATAATAAGGTAAGTTTTCGCGGAATTTCGTGAAGAAAATAATTTTTTTTAAAAAGATAAAAATAAAGAACCAAAAACTCATTTGAATTTTTCACATATATTTCGAGGTTATGTGTAAAAATTGTGGATACAAAAGTTGTAGAGCTTTCAATTACTCACAACTTTGCCTTTTAACTTTTTTTCGCAGGACTTGTAGTTTTGCAGGAAATCGAGATAAGCCATTTTTTACCCTTAAAAACTCACCCCTCCCACTTCCCGAACTCGGATCGCTCGTAATTTATTTTTTCTTCAATTATATCATATTCCCCTCCTTTTCTAATGGGTTTTATCCTACTATAATTTTTTTTTTCAAAAATTATCGACCTTTGTCTACTGTTTTGAAAGTCGCGTAAAAAAACTACAAACAATCGGTTGTATTGTATTTATATATAGGTACACAAATATATTATTATAATCGTATAATCTTTTTACCAACAGGACCAACCTGAAGGTACACAATTACAAGCATTTTCCACTTCAGCTTTTTGTATA